>JAGDQP010004784.1:0-48482 GCA_022664845.1 Lepisma saccharinum
TTTTTTTTTTCCCTTATTATTATACTTTTACCTTAAATTGCCCTCCCGGTTTTCCTTTGTGTTAGTGAAACCACACTGTCACGCAGCAATATGGCGTTTCCTTAAGACCACCCCCGCACCTGTCCGCTCTGTCCATTTTCCTTCCTACCAGTTGAAAACGCAATTGCGAAACGTACTAATTTTGTATAGTGTTTGTGAAGTTCGTGTGCTCCTATTTCAAGATTTCACTATGTACGTATCGTTTCTTCTACCTTCTTTACCATCTTATACCATTTTCTACCTTGTATACCATTTTATTTTATATATAAGATGGTAAAAAAGGAAAAAAAGATATTTACATGGTAGATTCTTGAGACAGGTATACAATAACATCACAACACGATACAAAAGCAGTACGTTTCGCAAAAGCGTTTTAAACTGGTAGGAAAGAAAATGAACAGAACGGACAGGTGCAGGACTGCTGTTAAGGAAACACCATATTGTCATATATACCTACTTACGTTTAACTACTCTGTATCACTAATCTGATGTTGCACTGCAAAACTAGTTTATCACCAAATGCATAAGACCCTGACAGAGAAAAAAAAATCGTTTGTCACTTGCCCTAGCTCCTACCAACAACTGCTAAGTGACAGTGTTGTCATTACAAGAAAAACGTTACTCCTAGAAGCAAAATATATTATTCGAATTTACCAAGAAAACAAGACAAAATTATAAATTTAACTGAAAAAAAAAAAACCTTTGAAGACTAACAATTCTAATATCAAGATAACTAACTACTGGAGGAAAGGTTACATACCTTCATTATCTCCTTGGCTGCCGTCAGGAGATTCAGAACCCACAGCTGCAAATACGATCCTCTCGTCACATTTTTCATCAAAGAAAATATTTTCCGAATAAATTTGACCAGTTATGATAGTTTGGCTGCCGGTTTGAGCAGTCTCTCTCTTCATACCAGAAACATTATCATTCAAACTTTTATACGTAATAATACATTCTTCGGCAAGCCTTTCCGCTTCATCAGCACTTTTAGCTAGTCCACGTGTTTCAAAAAAATCTGAAATATTCTTTAGAAGTGCACTTGGGAAGTTCTTCATTTCGTTCTTACTGATTTTATTTAAACTATGCCCTAAGATGCGTCGATTTCCATTCTCTGATGTATTTTCGTGATCTGGACATGGGCCAATCTCCTCTATGCCTGATAATTTGCCAGTCAGTGAATTCAATTTTTCCAAATACGTAGACGCCATTAAATCTGACTCACCAAGGCATCGTGAACGCTTCAAATACCTCTTGGACCCTAAATTCGGACAGGACGCTGATCGCTTCTTGCAACCAGAATTAGATAATAATACCGGTGCAGCACTGACCTTACCTAAAAATTTTTGTTTTGGGACAGCAGAAAATTCATTTACTCGACCACCTTGTTGACCGGATACATTCAGACTACTTGACTCATTCACAACTGATGCAACAGGATTTTTTTCATCCGCCTTTAATTCAAACTGAATTGACTGACTAATATTTGGTTCACCTCTGGGTGAAGAACTCCTTGTAGAAGATACATTCAATGAAGGCAGAGTATTCTTAAGTGACTCGGTTACAAGAACTCGACTTAACTGATCATTCCGGCTAGAGTTCAATGACGTCTCTTTCTTCAGTTGTTTTAACTCCTTTATTGGGCTCTGCATCTGCTTGTGTTCTTTCACTTTATTAGTGTGTGTAACATTACCATCACTTTTTGAATGTCCATTACCAACTGTCACTTTTAGTTTGGCATTTTCTTCCGTGATAATAGATTTCGATGTATCTGCAGCTACTGACAGTGCTAAGGATTGGAAAGCAAGTGGATTTGGGAAAGACGGTACTGTGCTGCTAGTCCCCGAAAAATTGTAAGTTGGAGCTAGAAGGGGAACCATATTATTGTACATAGCATATCCAGGAAAAGAGCTATAGTATGGACCGTACGCTGATGATCTAACACCAGGAGAGGGTACAACTGGAAATACCACTGGTGGTGCATATAAACTTGGTGTAATATATGAGGAAGGAGCTGGAAGAGTTGCTATAGGACCAACTGGTCTGGCAATTGGTGCTATTTGTTGCATAGTTACTGGCTCAACTATAGACGATAACACTGGTACCGTCGCAGAAGTTGTGATAATTACAGATGTGGATCTCGCTCCTGCAATCGTGGATTCTACTCTGTTATTAATTTCTGTCTGAGTTCCATTTGCAGCTCCTCGCACATGTTCTCTACCATATTTGAGGCAACTCGGGGTTTCATCTGTTCCACTACTAGCAGTACTTGTAGCAACACGCTGAGATGAAGTATCACTCTCAGTTTCCGATGTGATCCCTTCTGTTAAAAAAAATAAATAAAGGAATATATTAAATATATATTAATTTTCCTGCATAATACTCTACTCAACTAAACCCCAACTAAAATAAAGATGAAGTACAAAGTTCGTGGGGGGGGGGGGGGGGGGGTAAACTGCCTTCAACATGGTTAATTTTAAATCAACTAACAGTTAGGCTATGAGGCACATTAATACTACTAGTCCCGCTATATAATTTAATTGCTTCTTCAGTTAAGCGATTCAAGGTTAAGGACATAAATTTGGATTGATGAAGTACATCTAAAAGGAGGACCTTGTCTGATAAAATGAATGGCAAAATTCGTAATTTCTTTCCTATATGGAGACGAAGAAAGTGTGATGCTGTCACTGAATTGCAAAATGTAATGTAACACACTGATCCAAGAACAGTGAATTGGCACATCTGTTGCAATTTTCTTCCTACTACATATTCTTGAGTTTCCTTTCACTGTTTTTATTTCTATCTCATCTTTTACATACAATCTATTACGGCAGAGCAAACGCTCCTACCACTCTTCTTTCTATCCATTTCGTGAGCATCTGGAATATACACATAAATATATATAATCAGAGTATCCCCGCTTTTTTACTGATGGTTACTTTTTATTTGGCTGACAACAGTCCTGTTTTCTGTAGCTTCTTAATCCTACAAACTAAACATCTTATTTAAAGGAGTATTGTTATGTGATTTTAATCACGTTATGGTTGACAGACTTACGCTTTTCCTCTTAATCAAGCATGTAGCTTCAAATAATGGGACTTAAGAGGGATCCAAAACACGATTGTGTTTTAATTCGAGGCTATATTACAAGACTGACACAAGCCCCGAGTTTATCATATGTTATGGGTATTTATACACACTTATAAAGTCATCTGTTTCAAAAAAGAAATGTTACGTTGCTTCGTAGTCTTCTTAGTTTTTAGAGCTAATTTTTGGTTGATCAACAGAAATGCACAATTTGAACATTGTAATGTGACAAGAAACGCATGTAATTTTACATACTATTAGCTAACATTAAAACTGCCACACCTAAATGGTATACTTCGCTGCTTCTTTGATGCGAAACCCTATTTCCATACACGCCTACGAAGTGTCTTCTGTTTTCCAGCAATTTACACAAGAAGTAAGACACTACAGACAGTTTCTAGCGATAAACAATTTGACTATCTATTTTGCTTTCAAGTTATAAAAGATGGAGCGTGAGTAAGGGACTGAACACTTACAACAGCATAATTATTGTTGGTGCATATAAACGTTCTTTGAAACTCTGAAGCTCCAAAAATGACTTTTAAAAAAGTAACAATAGGGAGAAAAGAAACCAATTAGGCAAAAGGGTATCCCACAATTCTTTAAAATTCAAAGAGGAATTTTATTGTTTACGTACATTTACTTATACAGATATGAAAAAGCGAAATTAAATAGGGTGTACCAACAAAAGCACTGCATTTAATATGCTTAACATATAAAAAATTACAAATATTTTTACATCATTACAATGAGCAAATGTTCCGATTTAAGAATGCCCAGTTAGATTTGCGTAGCATGTCTTGTGGTTGAGTTGTTCTAACACTGTTCTTACAAGTTCCTTTCCTAGTTTCACTGCATAAGAAATTCCCGGGCCAAGTCCTTTCTCGCAATGGTGACCAGAACTGGCCAGCTAGATCATGTGACCTCACGATTATTTCAATTAGAGGTTTCTGAAATCTACGAAAACAGACTCCCGAACAGTGCAAAAACTCAAAGAAGAAACCGTAAATATACAGTATTTTCGTAAGCATACTAAATCCGACGCTTTTCTGGAACACGCTATATACGATCACCATACGTTCCATCTCAATTCACGCAATTCAAGAACAAAATGTAGCGGCGAAGTCATAGATTTTGGTATTGGTAATCATTTTTCTATGAACTCTACATGGAAATTTGAGAGACACGTACTTTTTTTTATTTCTAGACAAAAAAATCTGCCGAGATATTAAGTTCTAAAATTAATTATTGAAGCTGAAAACGTGACATGCAGTACTACTTTTGACACATCATATCTTAGCAACTAATTAACATAAAAAGGTCATTCCCTTTTTCATGATAGATACATGCCTGTAGTTTGCGATGGCAAAAGATTACCTCCATATCGCTTATATAGGGTGTTCAGAAATATTTTATTCTCTTCCGTGACAAAGTACGGACTTGTTGTTTACAACTTTAAGTAACCACTTTTAGGTACTTTATCGCAAAACAGTTGGTTGTTTCTGAAAAGTTTGCCATATTTGAACGCAAGGTTGATTGATTTAAATCAATTTTTTTTTTAAAAAATTAGATAAAAATATATATATATATATATATATATATATATATATATATATATTAAAGAAAAAAGTAGAAATAAAGTTCAGGATTTTTAATCATTCTGTGGTTAGAATCATATGTAAGCTTGAAATTTTTCTTTTAGTCCTTATGATGTAACCAAAGTGATCAACCTAGAATTCCAACAAACTATTTGATTCGTTTATTTTCATTGGTGAAATTTTAGAAGAGAATGTTCACATTATAAATTTACAATTTGAATTACGAAAATGGTTATTTTTGTAATATGAAAACGAACACACAGGAAACAGAAAATTCAGGTTTTGTTTACAAAACAAAAAAATCCCTTTCGGTAGGCCTACAGGCTGAGGTAGATTTCGAAGTTTCGCTGGGAGGCGGGGCTCGCCCCCCAACTTCAGTGCTTTTAAGAGGATGCGCCTCCTTTATCTTAACCAAAATCTCCCTGCAGCACTACACCACCACGGAGTACATCTTCACCCTCCCACGGTTGGCTGCGCCCCCAAAGGGAAGATTTGCCCCATTTATTGTAACCTACTCTTGGTCATACACCTTCATTGAAAATTTCGTTTCTCTACCTTCAATGATTTGGAAATTGGATTTTTGGGGCGGCCATTTTGGATCCAAGTTGACGACTTTTTGAAAGTTTTCTTATTTTGTCGTGACCTACTTGTGATAGTACAACTTCAAGTAAAATTTCATTTATCCAGCTCAAACGGTGTGCAAAATGGGATTTTGGGCGGTCATTTTGGATCCAAGATGGCGACTTTTCCCAAATGTTGTGATATTTCCCTAAGCTACTCGTCATAATGTACCTTTATGCCAAATTTCGTATCTCTAGCTCAAACGGTGTGGAAAATGGATTTTTAGGTCCGCTATTTTGGATTCAAGATGGCGTCTTTGAACTCATTAGGTAACATTTTCATAATCAAAGAGTGATGATGTACCTTTATGCCAAATCTGATTTCAATAGCCCCAGCGGTTTAGGCTGTGTATTCTACACAACAATAGTTCGGCGGCCATTCTGGATCCAAGATGGTGACCGATTTTGCTCATTACCGAACTTAACCGAGCTATTAAGCCTAGAAACAACATATAAAAATTTGGTTCAAATATCTTCAAAATTATGGCCGCTAGCGTGTTAATATATAAATATATATATAAATATACACTTTCATATCGTACCGATCTCAATAGGTATATTTTCTTCGAAATCTACCTAAAAATGGTGTTTGGTAACGTTACAATATTTGTGGATTTGTAATTTTTTTTTATTTCTTCACAAATTGCTCAAAGGCAATTTATACTCAATGGAAGTATAAAGTTTACTTATGTGTATGCTGAAAGATGAAACTGAAAATGTTCTGCGTTTCGACAACTGATTTGACTGCATTAAACAGCTGTCACTGAATTGAATTTTATCTTAAGGCCTTTAGGCAACTTCGAAGCACATCGATTTGATGATGTTGGGAATATTGGTGGAATGTAAAAAGTGAGAGGAAAACGGGAGAACCCTGAGAAAACCCAGGTACACGTTTTTTGTTCACCACAAAGCTTACATGGCACGAGTCGGGATTGAATCTGCGATCTCACGGACCGGAGGTGAGTGCTCTACCATTAAGCGAACGCAGCTCCAAAATAGCTCTCCTACTTTATGGAATATTGTAATGAGGTTTCCCAAATTGATATTACAGTTTCGAGGGCTGAAACCTCTTAAGTGAAATGAACTAAAATTTATCTTAGTAAACTTAAATCCTAGAACATTTCGTTACAAAAAATATGTAACCTGGAGAACAGAAGCAATTGCGATTATAAAATTTGCAAATTGCTTAGGAAGAAAGGAAAACACAGACGTCATTATAGAATGAAAGCTGATACATAGAAACAATGTAAATTGTTTCTTTTTCGACCTTAATTACGGGTTACACCCCTCTGAAACCACTTCATTCGTCGTATATTGACGAAAGTAACGTAGAAGTTTCCTACATGTTAACTTCCTTTGTAAAATATTCCATAACTACGTAAAGCCATATCTTCCTTCTTTTTCAAAAGTATTACAAGTTGTAATTGCCTATTTTCCATGGCTATCTTCCGTATCGAACACCATATATTTGTGAATTTTACTTTAGTTTTTACTGGTTAAGTTATTTGAAACCTAACTTAGTAGCATTTTCAGTGCCGCAAATTATTTAAATAAAAAATATCAACAAAAATATATTCTTTTAAAAACAAATCCTGATTTTTTTTTCAACCCTGCTTTGAACCACTTACCGTATCTTTCAGTATTAACAACGAAAAAAATTGAAGGTAATCCTGTTTCTTGTTCAGTATATTCCTTTCTACATTTTTCAGAGACTACAACAGCGTTATACAAGGATAATTTGTGTATAGTTGTGTAGCCAATCAGACATTGCTTAGTTAGATATTTAGGCAGCTAAACAGAGCTGTGAACAACATGGAACGGTAAATAAAATCACAGTAGTCAACGTCAACATTGGAAGATCCGAGCAACCGCCCGTCGTGACTCAGGTCTTTGTCTCACTAGGCAAATGCCAGAATAGTACCTAAATACTAGGTCCTACCCGTCTTTATTTTTTAAGAAGAACCTTTTCTGTAAATTGATGAGAAAAGCTTAATATAAAGGTTTTGCATGGAGTTGTATGAAGCCGAAACGGGGAAGAATATGTTCAAATATGTAATAACGAGTGAGTCTCGTTACCATGGAGACGGTAAAGAGTTTAACATTCTAATACGACTAAACGTTACTTCTCATCATGTGAAGTTTGTAATCGGATCAATCCTTCCTATGCAAATGCTTAAATATGTAATAAATGAATTTATCATGACAGCGGTAAGATGAAGTAATGTAATTAAAACATGGAAGGAATAGGAGTAATGAGGATAAGAAAGCAGCGAAATAATAATAATAAAGAAAATACAACAAATGAGGCAGAGCTCAGTCACAGATCCGTGCACATATGCTACCGCCAGATTTCAGGAGCAAGCATCTGCTATTTGGAAAATCAGTTGCGGTGAAAAATTGCGACGACTCCTTCTCAACAACAGCTCAGCCACCTAGGCGTACTAGTTCCTGAATTAAAAAATCCCTCCTCCCCCTCTATCTCTGGAATCGCCCTTGCGATGTGTATGATCTATACAGGTTTGAACTCGCTTCACCGAGAACTTTCCAACGACACCTCAACCATCTTCCTAAACGACGTTCTCGCGGGATCGAGTATTATTCCGAACGGTGAAGTGATAAATGAACAAACATTTTCTTTTGTTTCAAAGCTCTAAGTGTAAGAGGAGCCGAATGAAAGCGCTAGTACGGATAGAACCACCCTGTATATAGGATATATTTAACTTTTCAATTCACTACCAAAAATCACTAAAACATTCACTTGTTAACTATCGATAAGAAATTGAATCATAAATGACTGCATATTGTAATGGGAACCTAATAAATGTGTCAGTAATAAACATGCCAGATCAAAACAAACACAGTGTAAACAAGAGCAATTATAGTGTCTACGTAAACAAGAAGCAGTAGCAGACGACGCCGACTCCAAGTGGAGAAACTTTGAAGAGCTCAAGTTACACCTACCAGAAAGACAGAAGAGGCCTGTAAAAGGCCCCCCAAAATATCATAGGAGTATCACTTACTTCGACAGTGGTCACCTCTTCCCTTCTCTCTGACTTGGTTTTGGAGTCGAGAGTATCTAAACCTCTCTACCACCGACTTGGTTTGGAGTCGGATTAACCTCACCTTCTAACTTGGTTTTGGAGTTAGATTCCTATCATAGCTACGTACTAATTTCCATAACGACCTAAGTCAGAGATATAAGTTATTACATTAAAGAGGTGAACCACATATATCGCATTACAGCCTAAGTTCCGGGCACTATTATAATCATCTTTATAAGCTGTTGTATCTATCATGTTTAATGGAATTTTGTGATAAAATGGTGTCGATCAAACTGTCTATGATCTTTATTTAACCACGAAATATACGGTATCATCGTCGGAAGGCTCTATCTTATGATTTATTCTACATAACCAATAAGTCATTACGATATACTTTTAGAAAAAAAAAAGTACCACAGAGATATGAGAGAGTCAGTGAGACAATTTAGGGTTTACCTGCATGAATTATAATGGAAATACTCCATGGCTATCTTCCCTTGCGAAGCGTAAGGTCCACCACATATCTGTGAATTTCACTTTAGTTTTTACTGGTTAAGGTATTTGGAAAAGAAAATTAAATTAGAAACTCTTTCAGTGTAACAAATTATTTACATTTTAAAAAAAATATATATATATATTTAAATAAAAATAGTAAATTTAAATAAAAAAATCAACGATTTTTTTTTTTTTTTTTTTTTTTTGAAAAATCGTTATTTTTTCAACCCTGACTTTAACCATTAAAGTAGCATTTCAAATTATACTCGAATGTAAAATGCGACAGACACTCAAGTAACCTTCCATATTATTCCTGCAATACTAGTAGTGAATTGTTCGAAAAATGAAGCAAGTTCTTCACATAAAAACATAAAAAGTTCGTAAGAGAACTTTCCGACGCTCTTACCTAGACAACTTTGTGAAAGCAATACAACGGATAAAAGTTTAGAGCATTCTTTCGCAAAACACACTGTCTGCTATGTCAAAAATATATTTATTTCTAGAACTACATCTGTGATATTGAGGTGACAGGTGCCCACAAGCTAGAAATGTTTAGATTTCAAAGAACATTTACCGATTCTGATGGCAGAGTTATGACAAATTTAACTTTAGTTAAATCTTACGTTTTTATAAACGATTAGAAACTTTTACTAGAAATTTATTATTGGAATTCGTATATGATGATCAGGGTAACTATAATTGATCTCTTTTTATAAACCATCAGACATTAAGTGTATCTAAACCACAAAGAACTTCTGAACTGCTATTTAAAAATGAGAATTACATTAAAAGAACTATTTCGAAAAATTGAAATATAGTAATCACCTATACTTTAACTGATAAAAAAAAAAAATAATTACGCTTAAAATTACTGTCATTACGCAGTCAAAATAATAAAAAACACAGACACACTTTTTCTGGTGACAAAAGTTATGGTTTCTTTTAGGTGGTGTTCTAATGAATTCTTTAATTCTTTTGGGCTACATCGAAATGAACTTAAAGGCGCAGTTAGTATGATTTCCAAGAAAAAAATACTTAAGTAAAAAAAAATATGGATTCTGTCAGTGCAATACTCTGCTCTGACAAAGAAGCAGCAAAAGAAACAAGAGCGGAAATTTAAAATCTCTTTCAGGCACGCCTTATTACATAATAAATGCCTACAGTAGCGAAATGGAAGTTTAGAACAGTACGTTCAGAGAAGTCAAAATATATGGTTCATATTCCGTATGTACAGGTTTTTGACGCATTTCTTTACATTCCTTGACATTTCCGGACTTTTTTTCTTGTACGTTGAATTCCATGACTTTTCCAGGTTCTCCCAGTCAGTAAGAACTCTGTTAGAGCTAAAGTACGTTTGTGTGGCTGTCTCAACTCACATAACAATAATAATGATATACTATGAGCTTGACTCCATGCATTGTTGCTTGTAAACTGGAAACCAGACTTGCGTTCCGAATGTATCACTACTCAATGTACCTCTATTAAATATTTTTTCCTTTCAATAAAACACAACATTTTAATTTACAACAATAAAATCAATTTAAACAATGGAAATCAATAAAAATAATAATGCCGCCTCCAAGCAACAGATGAGCGAATAAAGTGAACTAGTACGGACGCAAGTATATATTGAAGAGAATACAAAAACGTTCACTAGCACATCTTTACAACCCAAAATAAACAAAAATAAGAAATGTACGAAAAGGCAAGTCTCTCCTAGTATAAAATCCATACATTTCTTATCTAAACAGCTCCCGATGACAGAAAACCAAACAGCTGAAACTTTGGCAAGTTCCCAGAAGTCGATGACAAATGATCAGAGGAGATCTAATTTTCAAGAATAGTTCCAACGCTGTCTACAAATTAGATGTATAACACTGTGCAAGAGTAGGAGAAACACACGAAATTCACAGCTTGAGATTGACATAGCACAGAGAGATGCAGGTAAAATATCGAATTACCTCCAAGCATTCTCGAACCTGCAATTAAGAAACGAAGAAGCTGCTGCCCATAGAAGAAGAAGAAAGCAAAAATACATAGTATACATTGACTTGTTACGACCCTTCAGGGTTCACCGATGTCTACGGTCACGAAATATTTGTGTGACCATACGCTGTCTCGCTGTTGACTTTTGTGGAATGGACGATATACGACAGGAGAATAGGTATCAAGATCCACCCAGTCACTCGAGATAGAAGTCAAATTCAAGATCTATGCCACTGGGCGACAGTCATATTAATTTTTGGCATTAACAAGAACGAGTTTGTTAAATGGACACTAGTAAAGAAGAAAAATTTCTTTTTTAACTGGAAGAAATTACTGGTTTAACCAACGGACAAACAACCGAAACCGTCATCTACTGTCAACCAAGGTTGATTAATTTAAATTAAAGTGATTGGTGATTTAAGAAAAAAAAAAAAAGTAGAAATAAAGTGTAGTATGTTTAATCATTCTGTGGCTTTAATCAATGTAAGCTTGGAATTTAACTTTTAGTCTTTAAGTGATGATAGGCTCCTATGATGTAAACTAAAACCAAAGTGATCGACCTAGAATTTGAACCAACTATGTAACTGGTTCATCTCATATTACACGCGAAATTTTAAAGGAGAACGTAGGAAACCAATTCACATTATACGTTTACAATTTGTATTACAAATGTTTATTTTTCTAGTACATATGAAACATTCTGTGTTTGAAAGGAAGGTTTTGAGAAAGTTATACGGAACAAAACGGGACGAGATGATTGTAGAATGGAGGAGACTGGATAATGAAGAAGTCCTACATACTGCACGGTTCACCAGATATTGTAAAAATAATGAAATCGCGACGATTAAGGTGAGTAGGCCATGTAGCGCGGACGGGGATGGGGGACGAAGATTATATTCTATTCTGGTTGGAAAGTTGGATGAAAAGAGACCGTTGGAAAGATCGAGATGATGATGGGAGGACAATATTAGAAGAGACCTTCGAGAAGTAGGTGTTTGTGATGAAAACTAGCTTGATGTTGCCCAGGATAGAATCCAATGGCGAATGTTTCTTACTACGGCGATGAACTTCCAAGTTCCGTAAGCCATAGAGTTAGGTAGTTAGTACATAAGAAAACGAACACACACGAAACAGGAAATCCACTTTTTATTTACAAAAAAAAAAAAAAAAAAAGTTCTGTAACATTACCTACTTTGTGCATTTGTATTGTATCACATTACCTGATTTTTTACAAATTGCTTAGAAGCAATTTACACTCAATGATATTATGCAAAGCTGCATATCAACTATTGACTTGACTATATTAAATAACTCTCATTGAACTGAATTTTATCTAAGGCCTTTAGACAACTTTGGATCAAGCAGAATGGATGATGATGGGAAAATTGGTGGAATGAAGAAAGTAGGAGGAAACGAGAGAACCCTGAGAAAACCCACGCACACGGTTTTGGTTCAAACCCACATAGCATGAGCTGAGATTAAATTAGGGACCCCATGCACCAGAGGTTAGCAACCTACCAATGAGCGACTGCGGCTCCAAACTAGTTCTCTTACTTTATGGAACATTGTTATAGGGTATTCCCGAACTGACAGTACAATTTTGAGAGCTGAAGTAAAGTGAACTAAAATTTGTCTTTGTAAACTTAAACCCTAGAATATTCCGTTAGGAAGACGTAGCCTGGAGAAAAAAAAAAGCAATTGCGATTATAAAATTTGCGATGGCCAAGGAAGAAAGAAAGACATCAACGTCGAAGGAAAGGTTATACGTAGAAACAATGTAAAATGTTTCTTTTTCGAACTTAATTATTATGTATATTCCTCTGAAATCACTTCATTCATCTTGTATCGACGAAAGTAACGTATAAGTTTCCTCCTACATGCTAACTTTTCTTTTTAAAATATATACCATAAGTAAGTAATGCCATATCTTCCTTCCTTTTCAGAATGATTACAAGTTATTGTAACTGCCTATTTTCCACAGCTATCTTCCGTAGGGACCATTACATTTTTGTAAGTTTGACTTTAGTTTTTACTGGTTAAGGTATTTGAAAAGGAAAAACCAACTAAGTAGCTTTTTCAGTGCCGCAAGTTATTTAAATAAAAAATATCGATTTAAATAAAAAAATCATTTTTTTTTTTAAATCGTGATTTTTTTTTCAACCGTGCTATGAACATGGAACCGAAGTTGAAAAGTAAAATACGTCACCGCAAAGCATCTCTGGCGCAAATGTTCATATCATGTGGAAGATGGATTTCCAGGAAATGTGGAAAAAAAAATTTCTCGTAGAAGGTCTGACAACCAAGCAGAGCTTAAAGAAATCATTTTGTCGCAGAAACCACCGAATGAAGCTCTAAAGATTAATGCTGTAGCTCTTACCCATACATTACTCGAGGAAAAGAACAAGAAGGGACTTCTTTTCAAATTACGAATGGTTTTGCTACTTTACTCCAGGGTTCATCGATGTCTATCGTCACGAAGTATTTTTGTGACTATATAAGGGAAAAACATTCCTCCATCCTACCTGGCTTTTGCTCTGAAGATTTCGAAGACCAATTCATTCCATTCGTCTTCTCAGATCATCTCAAATTGTACTTCAGTCTAAATGAGAACAACTTAGGAGTGGATGGAATCGACAAGTACGGAACTAGAACCTTTATGCCCGTCGCCCAGGATATACAGATTTATGTTGGTTGTACCATTGTCAACTATGGCTCTGTCTCGCTGTTGACACTTGTGGAATGGACGATACATGACAGGAGGATAGGTATCAAGATCCACCCAGTCCCTCAAGATAAAGCCAGATTGAAGATCTATGCCACTGGGCGGCAGTCATATTAATTTTTGACATAAACAAGCACGAACGTGTTAAATGGGTAGTAGCAAAGAAGAAAAATCTCTTGTAACTGGACAAAATTACTGGTTCAGCCAACGGACAAACAAACAGAACCATCATCTACTTTCAACATGGAAACCAAGTTGAAAAGTAAAATATGTCACAGCAAATGTTACGTAGCGCAGAGGTTTTCATCACTGGCAAGATGGATTTGTCGAAGATTCAGATGAAATGTACACATAGTCGAAATATTTAAGTCGAATAACAGACGGAGAGCGAACACATAAGCAAACAGTCAACATGTGTAAGTAATAGCAATCATACGATGCTGCAATAACATCAATGCAATGAAGCAGTTGAGGGAGAGACCAATAAGATCTTTGATAACAATCAGTCCAATTAAAACAGACAAGAATTACTCGCAACAACCCATTAAATACATTAACGATTAATTTTAAAACCTATTTATGGAAGCATCTACTGACTTCAGGCATCATTTCTTTTTTTCCTTGCACATATTTACTGAAATCAACCTTGGAAATAAGCACAAAGGAAGCATTCTGGACGTGGAAGATTAATATAATTTATTAGTGGATGCTTTGTATATAGATTACTGAAATCAACCGTGGAAATAAGCAAAAGCACTTTCGACGTTGAAGATTACTGTAACTTATTATTATAGAAATAATAGTTAGAATCTCTAGAACATGTAGTAACAACCGTCATTTTGATTCCTGAGTCAAATGGAAAATTAATTATTGTTTTAATGAACGATTTACACAAATTTGGATTCATACACCTTAAAACCGAACAGCTATACTTAAATAAATTATCTCTTGTATATAAAACAGTTTAAAACAAAGTATTAATAAACCTCTTGTCTCTCTGATTTAATTAAATCTTATCAATAAAATTCGGAATCTGCATTTCAATCTGTCTACTTATGTATAATATTTAATTCACATTGTATGTATATGGGCAATGTGGAGTATCCTTAACACCACTCCCGCAACTGTCCGCTCTGTCCATTTTCTTTCCTACAAGTTGAAAAAGCAATTGCGAAACGTACTAATTTTCTATAGTGTTTGTGAAGTTCGTGTTCCTCATCTCACGATTTCACTATGTAAGTATCCTTTCTTTCTACCTTGTTTACAATCTTTATATATATACATAATATATATATAAATAAATAATAAATCACAGCCATATTCAATCCACTAGTGGATGAGGCCTCTCCCCGAAGGGAGGAGTTGGTCTACTGCTCCCACGCTGACCAGACGGGTTGGGAGAGGAGAGCCGAAGCTCTCACTGTGATCGCCACTGTCTTTTATTCACAGCAGCTCCCCAATTGTCCTCACGATGCTGGGTCAACACCGAAATATTTGAGCCCCCATCGGGAATCGAACCCGGGACCGCTCGCACTGAAGTCGAGCGCGCTACCGACTAGGCTACATAACTAGCACAAAGGAAAGCCGGGAGGGCAATTAAAGGTAAATTTATGAGAAAAATAAAGGAAAATACTTACTTACAGCTTATAGTTTCGTATTAGGTCACACACATATTCATATATATATATAAAAGTCACTACGATATTTTGTGAACACAGTTGCACGTTTTCAAGTGTACAGGTTGAAAGCGAAGTGCACGTGTTCACAAAGGAAAAGATTGAATAGACAGTGGCGACACGTAGCGGACGATGCATCAAACTTGGACAACATCTGACTGCTGTTATGCTTAGAGTTCCGGAGCTTGGAATAATAATACTGTATAGCGTGAAAGTACAGGGCGGTATAGTGGATGGAAATGTGTTGAAAATGCAGAGCAAAAGGGAAGTTTAGAGTTCTTGAAGGTTAAGCCAGGATATATTTCCGCGCTTAAACCATAAATAAAGGCATTCTCTCATAGACGGCGTGTTGAGGTGATAGGTCGTAGGGGGTAAATTGTAGATTATGGCAACAAGGAAAGATAAATCAAATTTGGTATTGTGGTACTCGGTGTGCAAGGAAACTGGGGCATCTGGTTTGTTGATAGTACAGAAGTGACGATGGTTAATAATACGAATGTTGAGAGCATAACCTGTTTCCCCTACATAAAAGGCATCACAGAACTTGCAAGTTGGGGTGTATGTAACATTAGGGGTGTGGCATGTACCCTTGGGATTGAGGATGTATCGGCCATTAGAAGTATAGATCTACATTTTATTCCCTACGACCAGTACCTCAACACGTCGTCTGTGGGAGAATGCCTTTATTCATGGTTTAAACGCGAAAATAAAACCTGGCCTTAAAATTCAATAACTCTAAACTTCCCTTTTCCTCTGCATTTGGAACACATTTCCATCCACGATCCGGCCCTGAACTTACACGCTATACAGTTATAATTATTCAAGCTCAGGAAAACTACGCATTACAGCAGTCAGTTGTTCTTCAAGTTTGATGCATCGTCCGCTACGTGTCGCCTCTGTCTCTTCAATCTTGTATTGTAAACACGTGCACTTCGCTTTCAACCTCTACACTTGAAAACTTGCATCCGTGTGCACGAAATATCGTAGTGACTTTTACATACGTGAATATGTGTGACCTAATATGAAACTATATATATATATATATATATAATATAACTAATTAACTAACTCTATGGCTTATCTTACTCGCAAGTTTATCGCCGCAGTAACAAACGTTCGCCACTGGATTCTATCTTGGGCAATATCTAGCCAGTTTTCATCACGAACACCTACTTCTCGAAGATCTTTTCTAATATTGTCCTCCTAACGTCTCCGTCTTCTCAATGGTCTCCTTCCATCCTGCTTTCCAACCAGGATGGAATATAATCTTCGTTTAACCCCCATCCGAGCTACATGCCCTGCCCACCTTAGTCGTCGCGATTTCATTATTTTTATAATATCTGGTGAATCATACAGTCCGTGGAATTCTTCATTATGCAGTCTCCTTCATTCTCCAGTCATCTCGTCCCGTATATCTTTTTCAAAACATTATTTTCAAATACATGTAATATATGTTCATCTGCTAGGGTCGTCCTTTAACTTTCGCAACCGTAAAGTATTACCGGCAGAATAACCGTTTTGAATATTTTCAATTTCAATTTCCTTGACAAAATCGCGATGTTAGAAGTTTTTGGACTGAACAGAAACATGCGTTCCCCGATACTAAGCGACTTTTTATTTCTTCCGTGACCTAATTTTTGCTTGTTACGTATGCTCCCAAGTATTTAAATTTGTTTACTTTCTCTATGACCTCATCCCTAATTCTTATGTTAATTCCTTCATTCCCTTGTTTCGGCTTGTTATCCTGTATTTTGTTTTATCTATGTTTACCTGCAGACCTATCTCATCGCACGCTTCAACTAAGACATCGGTGTTACTTTGTAGTGCATCTATATCGTCCCCTATTAGATCTACATCATTCGCGTATACGAACAGTTAATTCAAACCATTTAATGATAGTTCTTTTTTGTCCTCTTTAATTTTTAAAATCGCATATTCTAACGAAAAGTTAAACAGTAGTGATGACAAGGCATCGCCATGTTTCAATCCGTTGCGAATCTTACATATTATTACCTATCCGTACTTTGCTTATAGGGTCGTTGAGACATCTTCAGTAGTTGAACCAATTTTTTCGGAATTCCAAATCGTATCAGGATACTGTATAATCATATGAAGGGGCTCCACAGTCTAGTGGTTAGAGCGTTGGACTCGATGTCCGCGTGGTCCCAGGTTCAATTCCCGGCTGGAGTCCCACTTTTCGGCGTCCACCCAGCGCCGTGAGGTAAATTGGAGAGTCATGTGAATAAAGACGTGACGGCCACACTCGGTCTGGTAAGCCCCTGATACGCCTGTTCGTGGTTAGGTACGCGCAGTGCTGATCACACAGTCGTTACTCAGGTAGACGTAGGTCCACCAAACACAGACAGATGGTGTTCTGGCAGGCTCAGGGCCTACAGGCCTGTTATGCCAGTGTTTTTTGTGTTTTTTTCTAAACAGAAACATATGCTTTTTTAAAGCAATGAATAGCTGGTAAACCGTCCCATTGTATTCCCATTTCTTCTCCAAAATTTGTCTTAAGGCGAAAATCTGGTCCAAGGTGGATCTATTTCTTCTAAATCCACATTGGTGGTCTCCAATTATTTCATCTACGTATACACTTAGGCGTGTTAACAGAAATTACTTAATACCTTGTAACAGGTTGGAAGTAACGAGATTCCGCGGTAATTATTACAGTCTGATTTATCGCCTTTTTTGTAAATCGGAACTATATTGAGGTTTTCCATTCCTTTAGGAGTTCCTCCTTTCTCCATATATAACTTATCAATTTATGTAGTTCCTTGATTAGTGCCGTTCCTCCTGCTTTAATTAATTCGGCTGGAATATTGTCTATTCCTGGTGATTTGATAATTTTCAATTCATTACCGACATTTCGATCTCGATAGGTTCGGGAATCCACGGTTCTACGGTATGGATTTCAAATTCCTCTGTTTGTTCCCTGTTGTGTACATTAAGAAGTTTGTCGAAATAACTTTTCCACACATCCACAATTTTAGTCGGATCCGCCTGAAGATCTCCACGTTCATTTCTAATCATTCCTAACCTCGATTGGTAACCTTCTCTTAACGAGTTTACCCCTTTGTACAGATCTCGTATGTTATTTGTCTTCCCGTTTTTCTCTATCTCCTGAATCTTCTGCGTCAGATATTCTCGCTTTTTGTTTCTGAACCAGAGTGTGGCGTTTCGTTTCGCGTTACTGTAGCGGTTGGTATTTGCTTCGCTTTTATTACTTAGCCATCGTTGCCTTGCTTGTTTTCGTTCCTCATGAAGCTTAAGGCATTCTTCATCAAACCAAGGTTTGTTTTTCTGTTGTTCTTCTCACCTACACGTTCCTTCGCTGCACTCTAAATTGTTTCAAGAATTGCCTGCCACACCTTACTTACATCAATTTCATTATTAATATCATCATTATTATTACTCGAGTCAGCTAGGATTTCGAACCTATTTGAGAGTTCGAGTTGGTATTCTGCTTTTATGCTTGGATTATTTAATCGTTTCACTTCGAATTTCAGTTGTTCTGCCCCCTTGCTTTCTCTGGGAAAATTATAACAAAAAAGGGGATTATTTACAGCTTGTTGTTCTATATGTGAACATACGCACAAGCTACATATGTAAGTACAGGAATCTTGAATATTTCGGTGAGTTCACCTTCTTCTTGCTCGGAGAGTAACAGACACACACGTAAGTAGAATAAAAGCTAAGACGACAGTGGCGCCACGTAGTGGACGAAAGTTTGGAGAACAGTTGACTGTTATATAGCGCATGGATTTGATAAAATATTTTGATTTAAATGAAAAAATAGATTCAAATAAAAAAATAAACTATTTAAAAAAAAACCTGCTGCACAGTGGTCCAGATGCAGTGGAAAACTGGCTAAAACCTCAAAAATCAAAGTTCGAAAGAAACTTTTTAAATAAGTCAGGAAGGAAGTGAATAGGTGAACCTATTTGGAACAGCTTTGCTTTGATAGAAATTTCCACTCTAGTGTCCAATACCGACCTCCAGACTATGAGGTTGTGGAAGTACGTTGAAAGTCTGTTTTGAAAACAAACCACAAGAAAGTTCTCAATTGGTTTTCCTATAGATCCGTCCTATACCGAGTAATGAATGAGTATGTTTTCATATGCACACTGCTTGTTGTTTATTGTAATATATCAACAAGTGGGGTTTCTTGTAAATGTTCTATTGTGGAAAGGTTGAAATGCAAGTATGTGTAGTCAAAAGCAATTATGTGAATGTTGTAGTTTCCTTAGAGTTTTCTTTTGACTTCCAACTACTTCCACCTAGATTACAGGCGATTGAAGTATGTCACTTCTGCCTTTTTCAGGAGCTGCAAACAAAAGTTGCGCGGTTTCCGGATAATGACAGATGTATGCAATAGTATTGTAATCACCATTGTACCAAAAATCTCAATACTTCGAGAACCGATGGCCCAGAAACACAAACAAAAGACGTTGTCCCCATCTGTGCTTAACCTTCTGAAAGCTATGAAAGAACCTGAATCATCGTTTTCTGCGGATGGGTCAGACTAATGTCTTATCTCGATGGTGACTTCGTTGGGACATAATTCCATAACCATAGCTTTCTTTCTTCCCCTTTGTGTCCGCCATATTCGATCCGCCATTTTGAATTTTACAATTTGGATATTAGATTCGTACTTAGCGACCTCAAAAATCTTTCTATGCCCCATTTCAGATCCATAGCTTGCATTTTTGTGATTTGTGTCCGCCATATTGGATCCTCCATTTTGAATTTTACAATTTGGATATCAGATTAGTACTCAGCTACCTCAAAAACCTTTATATATACGATACATGGACATCAAAACAAAACGTCCTATTTTGGCCAGATTTTCAGGGTTTTTGGACCACTGTATCCTGTTTGAATGCCATTTTCGAAGAAAAAAAAAAGTATTAAAAAAAAAAAATCTTTTTCAGTATAGGCAAGACCAAGCTGACCAAGTTTTATTATCGACCAGACATTGGTTTAGATTTAATAGCTAAATGTCTCCTGCCAAAAAATTGCTTATTTTGAAAAGCCCACCCTATTTTGACGCCATTTTATCAGAAAACACTGATTTCTCAGTATAGCGGAGAACTTGTGTGTTCTAAGAATTGGTCAAGTTTCAAAATCTACCATGTATTGCAATGATCCAGAATACCAAAAAGCCGGCAAAAATCGAAAATTCATCTTTATAGTAGAGGAAAAGTACGTCTATACAACAAATTGGAATTTCTGTCTGTAAAAGAAATTACTTTCTATATACATTATTGCTTCTTCTTTTCGTGCCGCAAAATAAAGTGACCAGAAAATGCAATTTCCATGATTTTGAATCCAAAGCATACTTTGAAGTACTGGCAAACGGGCACAGGAGAACAGTTTTGTTAAAGTTTGCTAATTTACACTTATAAGGCTAGGAGTGGTAAATCACTCTTAAAAACGAGAGAAAAGAAAGGATAATGGCAGAAAAAGAGGCTAAAAAGGGATTCAAAGAGACGAGGTCACCAAATGCTCAAGACTTCCTTGATTGATACTCACGTTTTTTTTGTTTGTTTTTTTTAACCAAAAATGGTGATAAATAAAAGTACATAAATATTTTTTATTAATCACCAACCAAAAAAAGCCGGATGAGACCATAAAAAAAATTAGAAGTGTAACTAAAAGTATACATGGGTCGTTTGCAAATTGTTTGGCCTTTGATGTCCTGCAGTTGTAAGTTGAAGAATTTTGTAAATTTTTCTTTCCTTTTTGTATTGTAATTATGAATAAATATGCACGAATCTGTACAGTATTAATTTAATATATTTTTTTTAAGTTTTCAACAGTAGAAAAGAACAGTTTTCATTCTTTTGGCTGTCCCGCGTCTAACAGAAAAGAACATGAGTTTGTTTTGTCTGTTTCATATTTAAGAGACCTTAATTAGTTTTACGAAAAATACAATATAGTTGTCTTCCTGATTTTAAAACAATAGAAGAGCAACACACACACACACACACACACACACACACATATATATATATATATATATATATATTTATATATATATATATATATATATATCTGCATTTCGTCATTCTCAATTATATACTTCTAGTGTTCATAATGTCCACAATACATGACGCTGAGTTTTCTATTTTAGTATACAAAATGTGGTAATGATTTTCATGCCATGGCCTTGTCGTACGTTTTTCAGTCATTCTCCTGCACAAATTCTCAACAGTTTGAAAACCTCTCGCACTTACTTGAGGGGTTATTTTACTGAATTTATACATACTGATACCCTGAGCTGACAAAACTACTCAACTATGTCTTGAGCAGCCATTTTGTGGTCAGTTCAAGTGTGTTGTAGCAACGTCGTACTGCGTCCAAATTTTAGTCATTCTCCTGATCAATTATGTCAGGTTTTAATTTCCTTCAAATTTAAATAATCTTGCATTAGCTAGTCATAAAACAGATTTATACAAAATAAACGCTTTATTCAATATTAACTACGTCATCTGTTTGTTTTTAATAAATGAGGAGTAAAATGTGATTCTCCTGGCAAAAGTCCATTGCATAAATGTCATTACTGCGTTTAGTAATAATATATAGGTATTTCATTTTGTGACTTTCCACTTGTTTATGTAACTTTGACTTTTATTTTTAACTGTTGAGAAGTTGATTGATTACATACGAAAATGAAATACAGTAATTATCTGTTATTTATATTGAATTTTATAGTTTATTTATTTATTCTGGATCACTGTGCAGTTATTGGTTTAGATTTTATGGATAAATGTTTCCTAACTTTAAAAAAAAAGCGTTCGCGAAACATTTCGGGAGAGGCTGCTTCATTCTCCGATAATTCTTCTCCCGTCAAATTCAGTAGCTATCGAAGCGTCTCACAAATACAGCTTTAACAAAACATTTAGCCGTAAAATCTAACCCAATTCCTGGTCGATTATGAAATTTCATCAGTTTAAAGAACACATACAGTTCTCCATTATACTGTTTTTTTTTTTTTTTAAATACGTTTTTAGAGAAAAATGGCGTCCAGCTATGGACGACGACTTTTCAAATTAACCAATTTTGCAGGAAACATTTAGCCATAAAATCTAAGCCAATGTCTGGTCGATAATAAACACTTATCAGCTCTTAGAACAATCAAGTGTCTTATAAATAATTTCTCTTGAAACTGATTTTCCTGAGAAATTGGCGTCCAAATACGGTGGAGTATTCAAAATAACTTTTTTTTTTTTAAAAAAAAAAGGAAAAGTTTAGTCATAAAATCTAAACCAATCCCTGGTCGATAATAAACCTTGGTCAGCTCTTAGAACATACACGTGTCTTGAATATACTGAAAAATCATTTATTTTGAAAATCTGTTTTTTTTTTTTTTTTTTTTTGAGAAAATGACGTCGAAACATGGCAAACCTTTCGAAAATAACCAACTTTGCGCTGTGTCAATCTCTCTCTCTCTCTCTCCCTTTTTTTTTTTTTGCGATAAAGTACCTAGAAGTGGTTACTAAAATTTGTAAACAACAAGCATGTAATTCGTTACGGAAGAGTAAAAATTTCCTAAATCCTGGAATTTTTCTTCAAAGTTGTCAAAATTTCGGAACACTTTGTACAAACGATATAGAGGTAATCCAAGGCTCGAAACGGAACGCTTTACCTTCGTTCCGGTCTGCTCCGGACTTTTGGCATCACAAACTACAGACAAGTATCTATCATATAAAAAAGAATAGCCTCTATATGTTAATCTGTTGCTAAGATACGATGTGTCAAAAGTGGTTTAGTGTTCTGAGCTTCAATAATAATTATCAACAATTAATTTTGGAATTTATTATCTTCGCATTTTTTTTTTCTTCTGGAAAATAAAAAAATACGGGTCTCTTAAATTTCCATAAAAAGTTAATGGAAAATTAATTACCAAACTCTACGACTTGACCGGTATATACTCTGCCAGCCTGAGATGAAATAGACCATACATAAATGTGGTGGACATCATAATACTTCAGTTATTGCGATTATTATGATTACAAAATAATATATTAGAACTAAACTTGTAGTTACCTTTAGTACTATTTGATTCAGAGCCGGTACGTTGTTTCATTTTACTGAAGTTAATTCGTGGTTTTAGATAATTTAATTCATCGTCTGATTCTGAACTGGAGAGAGAGTCACTTAACTTAAGTTCCGTAGATGAGTTCAGATCTTCCCCTGGTATGGTGATGTCCGCATCTGTATGCTGTTCATTCCACTGGCTTATCTTAACAGCCCTTTCAAACTGAAATAATACCAAAAAATGTCATTTTTATTTTAAAGAAAATTCTGAACACATTCTATTACATATTAAAATAATATCTCCAAGTTAATTTGTAATGTGCAGTAGTCTCTCGTTCAGTAAAAATTTTAACCAGGAATAAGAACACTACCGGCATTTATGAGCTTAAATGCAGGTTCTTTCTCAGTTGCCACAACATGGAAAAGAACATAAGATAACCAGGATGGTGGATGGGTATAAAATTGCTGATGTGAGACCCC
Organism: Lepisma saccharinum; assembly: GCA_022664845.1. Classification (NCBI taxonomy): domain Eukaryota; kingdom Metazoa; phylum Arthropoda; class Insecta; order Zygentoma; family Lepismatidae; genus Lepisma; species Lepisma saccharinum. Next base: position 23,788 of record JAGDQP010004784.1, read on the forward strand.
GTTAAGAAAATAGATGGCAGGTGTAAGCCAACAAAGGACAATGGAAAATTCTGGTGGACATCTTGAGCAGGTCGAGCCAAAAGATTTCAGGCCTGTGATTACCAAAATGTGACCAAAAGAACCAGTTAAACAAGACAATATATTAAAAAAAAAAGAAGAAGAAGATAATCTGTGGAAAAAGTACTCAAACTGATGGAAGAATGAAGGAGTACAGTGCCTGTCAGTAACTAATTAACCCGGTGTTAATGAATATATACTTATTTATTCAAATACATATATATTTGAATAAAGAAATCTAAGTTTTATTTAAACACAGGATACCATGTTTTGTTTAGAACACCGTAATCACGGATTAGTTTAGGTTTGTTTGTTTATGACGTATCACCCGTTTCACATTTAAGTTCCCCTGTTCTGAGCGGCCAAACACTGAACTAAACAGTAAACACACACACAAAACCTAGCTCATACGTGACACTTATCCTCTCTCACGCAGTGTTGAAAACTCAGTATTTTTTTTGCAGAGTACATGGTACGTAACTTTGTTTAAATAGTCCTGAATTCAAGTTAGCGTCGGAATATACAGTAGTCATTTAGTTCACAATAATTGTTTGAAAAAAAAAAAAATCCTGCCACATACTATAAAAGTCAGAGGCAAAGATATTAATTATTCATGGGTGTCAGGTTCAGTGTTTAATCTTTTTCTCTCTCTCTCTCCCTCGATATAGGTGTGTGTAGCAACAGTTGCTACTACCCCCTCCCGCTTTCTGTCTTTCTTTCTTTCTTTCGTTCTCTCTCTCTCCATCCCCCTCTCTCTCTCACACACATACACTCAAAATCGGGAAGTTCCCGTTCTGTTCTACGTATGCCTGAAGTCTAAACAAAATAGTTCCATCTTCCGAGGTCCTACGTGCTGAGAGAGATGAAATAATCTTAGGTCAAAGCGATCGGTGATCTCTGGTGCCGTGTTACGAAAGAAAGCTCCTCGTAGAGTAAGGGAGTAAAGGGATACATATAATAGAAGGGTCTCTAATAACTTTCTTCTGAGGACTGGATAAATGGTAATATCTCAATAAAAAGGCTTCGTGATCCAGATAGTTAGTCGACTCTGTATAAGACATTAGGCCAACAGTAAGACCAAGCGGCCGTAGCTTAGATAATAGAGTGTTGACTTCGTATTCAAGACATCTTCTGTTATATACCAGCGGCAGACCATCCTGACTGAGGTTTTCGTCAATCACACCAGTGCCGGATCTAAGAGGGGGAAGGGGGCAAGCACCCCAGGAGACACGCTTAGGGGCGGCAAACAGCTAACAATAAAAAATAAAAGCTCTTAAAAAAGGAAGTAAAATTGAATACTGAATTTAAATTGAACTAAAAGTGTTCAAAATTTCAATAGCGGCGCGCTAAGACATTTTTCCATGTTATTCCACACAACCTACTTTCATCTTTAAAATTTAAAACCGCGATTCAAGTCAGATAGGCAGGTCTTCTGTCTCACTGGAGTTAGTAATAGCGAAGCCACGACAGGCTTCAGAGAAGACAACAAAAGTACACTACGTGATGCGAGATAATGTTGTGGCCGTCGCGTCGGCCGGTCGTGTTGTTTGGCTAAGAAAAACAATGGAAAGGTCGACAAAAGAGAGGTGGAAGGGGCGGCAAAATTTAACTTTGTCCCCATAGGAAAATTTATAGATCCAGCACTGAATCACACCATGCGAATTCCGGGATGGTACATTTAACTTAAGCCCTGAACGGTTCCATCTCGCATCCCGGCCCGAGTCATAGATCCCTATATGCCATTAAATTAAAGTGAATTTAAATTTTATGTATGGTCTTTAGGCATCTGAGGTTCAGGTCGGGCTAGCGGAGGGGAAAGGATTCGGGAAGGTATCGGCCAGGACATATGTTGAAGATGCCATTACGGAATTTGCCTGATGTGACAGAAAAAAACTCAGTCAGGATGGTCGGCCCCTGGGACCAAACACACGACCTCCCGATTGCTCCACCAACGCTCTACCACTGAGCTACTTTTTTTTTTTCAACTTAGTTCGCCCTAAGCGGGCCATTTTCTTATTCAATTAATTCAGTTAACCCTATTCCAATTTTACCTTACTGTTGCACCTAACTACTGACAACACAGTTAAATCACATCCATGCCCAAGGCGGGATTCGAACCCGCGATCCTGGAGTCGCTAGACTACCGCACTAGCCCGCACGACCACCTGGATCGGCGAGCTACGGTGACTCAGTATAAATAAATGAAACAGGACAGTAAGAGTGTGGTTATTAGTTACTCCGTATAGTTGTGTAATTACCAAAAAAAAAGTTAAAAAAAAAAAATCACATTACATTTTTTTTTCAACTAGTAAAGTGTGTACATATAATCAATTCACACATTATTATTGAATATCGTATCAAACCCGGCGTGAGCCAAATGTACCAAAAGGTCATAAATAAATTTAAATTTGTATTAAAACGTGGAGTTCGGGGATAAAAGACCTCGGAGTTCGCCATTCGACCGCCCCTACTATCAGTAATGTATAAAATTGCTGGTAAGTAAAAAAATAAATAAAAATAATTCTTTCCTCTACAAAAGGCGATGTTAAGAACCTTAGGAAAAGTATGACAACGGTGACGAATATACAACATGACTTCAAAAAGGGAGAAGGAAGTTTCAACTACATGCAAAATCCGGAACACAAACAGAAAATAGTGGAGTGGGGATATTAATCGTAGGCGAGTATTTAGTGTGGTAATTCTATAGAAACTCATATTTTTTCTATATCCCTTTCTAAGTTTACGCACTTTCGAAATATTTCATTGCCCAGCATCTCAGGCTCAAAATGGGACAGGGTAAGGGAGAAGATTTTGAAAGGTAGTCGGCCAGGGCCTAGTTTGTACGTACCATCCCGGTATCTGCCTGGTGTGACTGGAGGAGAAACCCTGGAAAAGCTGTCAGTATTGTTGACGGCCCCTGGGATCATTCCCAGGACCAGTGTTCCATTTGTCGGACCGGGGGGGGGGGGGGGGGCCGGGGATGTTTCCGGGTTCGTGAGGATATAATCTCCGGTTGTTGATTCTGAATATCATTCCAAACCGGGATAAAATCTATTTCTACCCAAAAATGCAATATGTTGAAACGTAAATCACCCACTAGTTTTAGGACATGCCCCCACCCTCCGTGATTTAAAACAAATCGAACGCTACCCAGGACCTTCCGATTACTAAGCGAACTCTCTACTAATTGAGCTATGGCCGCTCGGTGTGGGTTATTTTGGATATTGTACGTTGTAACACTGTCGCCTCTCACACAGTCGGCGACTGAGTCACTGTTGACTACATCAGCGCCACCACGTAAACAGCGGCAATCCCATGTGGAACGACTTATAGCTCTTATAGACTACTCTTTCTTTTGCAGAGTTTCACATTTTAATCAATTTTAAGTCCGAAACATAGTAGGAAGTGGCTGTTAAGTGCTGGGGATAGTCCAGAAACCCAATAGATACATTTTGCATCTTATATGTTCGGTAATTCTAACCTGGACATATTTTTGTCATGCCAATGTATTGTTCATTGCATTAGCATGTGACTTGGTAAACACCACTTCCCGAGTTATTGGGGGAGAAATAGCCTTTAAATTGCATGAAAAATTTGTTGAAAGTTATTCGTGGTTTCATAGCTGGTTAGAAATTATATTGTATAATATAATCACTTTGGTAATTACAGACCTTAACCTTTTGGCTGGTACATATTTTTTTTTTCCACCGTTGTTTTTCGGCTTACACCTTCCATCTTTTTTTCCTAACAACGGAGATGAAGAGCAGGGAGGGGGGGGGGGCAAACTCAGCATTTTTTACACCAATCCTGTTTACCTTATGTTGTCTTCCATGGCTTTGCAACTGAGGAAGAGCTTGCACTCAAGTTCTAAAATGCCGGTATTATTGCTATTGTGGTTTTTATTATGTGCGCTTAAATTTTACCCGTACGAAGAAGTATTGCAAATTACAAGATTAGTGTTCCACGTTTCCTTACAAAATAATATCGTTAACCACTGCTTTGAGTATGAGAAAATGCTAGAAATCAAACAAGACAGTCACTGGATAAATAAGAAAATTACTTCGGTTAATTGTAAAGAGATTATTACTCGTGTATGAAGTTGCACTCGAATCTGAAGAGAGCCCCTTTAAGTTTTCTGTCAAAACAAAATTATTGCCAATCAAAAGCAGTATTATATGAAGACCACTTCGGATATTTTTCATCTTTTATTGTAGACAAGTCCTCCCCCTCACTCAATATATCTAGTGAATGTTACCTTGTTTCTAGTAATACAAGCTTGGGACTAATATGGATACGTCAATAATAGTCCACGGCAACATTCAGATTTTAAAAGGAAATGTAGGCAGGTACACCATATCCTTCATGGATAAGTTTGCATATTCCATAAAATTTGACTTCATCAATTTGCACTAAAACTTTCCTTACTTTGTGATTAACACATTTAACCCGGGAAAGCCTAAGCTCCACTTACCCTTAATAGGACCAACGGGGCACCATACAGAAATGTAATGTGGGATATGGAATTTAGTCCAAATAAATGCGTAATTATTTCAATGATATATTATATTTTACTTATTTATACGTAATAGTAGGGAAAAACGAATACATATAATTGCTAAAAATCTTCCAATATAATTACTTTTAAGCAATGTTTATGAATGAGGTACATGCTTTGACTCCGAAGAACAATTTTCACATTTCGTTGAAGGTGCTTAAAATCCAATTATACTTTACGAATTGTTGCCGAATGACTTGTTATAAACTGTTCCCAATTATTTTAGGACTTGTCCATGAATTGTTGCCGATTCTGTTTTTGTATTTTTCATTACAAAAACTTTTATGATTGTATTTCACAATTTAATTTTTAGGCCTTAATTGACACCTTACGCAAAATCACGTTGTTGTTCTTTAGGAATATCATGTTTTGTAAGGGAAGATATAACTTTTCCTACAACTCACGGATGGGTGATAATTTGTCTTTCTGCATTCTTGCCGACCCTGTGGCTTTATCATCGAAGCAAAGAAACATGAGCTATTCCCTGAAACGATAATTACCCATGGTTGAACGGAAATTTGGGGGGTTATATGTTGTATTCAACAGCTTATTTATACTTAGGTGGTTAGCTTTCACGTGTCTAGCTGTTAGAAGGAGACCTATGAGCACTTTGATTTATTCCGAATCACAAGGTTTCATTTTTTAACTTTCCTCTTCTCTAAATATTCTCATTCGGCTTCTTTTTTTGTATTTTATAACAATTACATCAATGACGTCGTCTATAATGAATAAGGAAAACACCAATTCTTTGCCATCAATTTCCTTGCAATGAGGCAAAACTATTTTATTTATAGCAGACTTTACAATGTTACGAGCTCGTGTTTCTCCAGTGGGAGAGGGAGGACTGTTATTTTAATTGTACCGTCCTTACAAGCAAAGGGATCATCACTGCTAATACCGATACCGATAACAAGTACAAGTCTGTCACTCAAAGTACAACTACCAACTGCATTACTCGTATCACTTTCAATAACATAATCACTTACGTCCAAAGACAAACCTACATTATCGACTTCATTATCTGTTGTTTCATCAGTCATATGTTCCTCCATATTACTGGAGATGTCTGAGTCATCGTCCGATTCGCAGACAAGTGGTGCAGCAATATATTCTTTCTTTAGATAGGTTTTTCTCTTAGATATCTCGCTTATAATAATCACTAGACTGTCGAATCAAAAAACATTACAAAATTCATAGTTGCTTTCCTTCGGACAGACGCCATTGCAATGCATTTAGCTTCTGTTTATATTCACAATCACAACTAACACTCTTGCCGAACAGCAAGATGTAGTGTTTCACCTCTTGCTGTTCAGATGAACAAGATGTATGGAATAAATTATGAATTCCAAAAATTACTACATGTTATGACAGTCATCTACCTAAACACAATGGAGAACTATGATAGGGAAAGTCTCTTTCATCATCTGGAAAAGACTAATTATTAGACATTCTGCTGTCTACTGGAACACATCAAATATGAACTGGCCGGGAAACTCAAGGAATGGTTGGGCACTAGTGTCACTTCGTTGTTGCTATATATATAAAAACCTTACGGCCCAGCGTTGCTGTTGCTGCCATAGTATGGGTGTTTACACGGAACACTCCCGGAGATACACACTCAGATTTAGATGAAACTTGCCGTTGATAGACTTCAACGTAGAAAGAAATTAGATGAGCCTCAACGTTTCGCAAATTGCATCCAGAATTAAATTATTGGAAAGTTAAGTGATGTCCTTAGTGAAAAAAACGGGATAATTCAAATTCACAATTTCTACAGGTTTGACGGAACATGATGTAACCATATCAAATCTGAATAAGACCAAGTACAGCATATCTGACGTACATGCTCCGTCCGCCATTTTAAATTCAACTTCTTATTAATTTTAAATGGGAATAGGAGCAAGTGTTGATATATTAAATACATCTGCAATGGGGTGCATCAAAAAATCATCTTTCTTGAATTCGCTATGTGGATGGGGTGGATTTTTCGCCAAATGGCTTTAATATTACATGTAAAAAAATTCAGCTCGATCGGTCGACATCGACCCCTGAAATTGTAAAAATCGACCTAAAATTTCCCTTTGGGGGAGGGGGGGGGGAATATTAAAAATTCAGAAGATTTTTAAAACATTAATTTCGCTTAGAAATGGTAGGAATTGACCTCAGAATACACATACTATAAAATTTCTTAAGCTGACGGAGGTATTCATCACCAATAATCGCATCGCCGGAGATTGAAGCAACACGCCAAATTTCTATTGTCCGTTGTGCGATATTCTTCGACAATAATTTCGCAGATGGTTCCCAACGGTTGCTAGAAAACATTGCTTCTTCTCTTTCCCATAAATAGTGTCTTAAAACGTCATCTATATTTGGCAAACATAACGGCGATGACGCACTACAAAGCAGTTGTTGTCGGCATCCAATACTATTGTGCGTTACATCTGATCCCAGCACCTTACATAAAGTCATCGCTTCCCAACAAAGATATCACGAGGCAGCAAGACAGTCACTACAAACTACCAGGTACAGAATCACGAAAAGTGTCAACCCAAAGCACCGAGTTCACGTATTCTGATCACCTGTTTCACGGTACAACAAAACGAACACTCGCAATTAAGGTACAACCGATAGAATGCACATTATTGGTCACTGTCACTTTCACGCTGCGAAACTTACAGAAAACTGTTCCAATAAGAAAACAAAGAAACCCTGACAAGACAACAAAATTCACCGACAATCACTGCCACGCTCTACACGTCGATCAACACAAATTGTTAATCACAAACTACTGATAAGAGGAGGAAGAAGAGCCAGTGCAAAGGCAGCGGGGGAGTCCAAATAAGTGGTCAAAGAGAAGTTGGGGGCGGAGAAACACACAGATACACCGGTTTGTAAAAGGGGCGAATTTTAGTGATATTTTGACAATATAATTTGTGAAAAATAAGTTGTTCAAAGCTTATAATTTTATAGTAAGTGTACATTCTGTCAAGAAAGTACCGGGAATTGGTCAATAAAACACAAAATATGCATTATTCATCCAAATTTATTGTATCGCCTTCAAAGTAGGCCCCTTCCGAAATAATACACTTATGCCAACGAATAATCCAATCATCAAAACATTTTTGAAACGCATTTTCCGGAATCGACTTCAGTACTCTTCTATCGACTGAAAACGGGTGCCTCGAAGTGGTAATTTTAGTTTTGGAAGGAGAAAAAAGTCGGCCGGAGCCAGATCAGGGAAATACGGTGGTTGTTCAATAAGATTTGTTGAGTTTCTGGCCAGAAATTCGTTCACAATGATAGTCTTGTGAGATGGTGCGTTGTCGTGGTGCAAAATATATGAGTTTTCTTTCCACAAATCTGGTCTTTTTCGACGAATTGCTCTTTCAAACGCCGCATAACGCTCAGATAATATTCTTTATTTACTGTCTCACCTTCTGGCAAGAATTCCGAGTGCATAACACCGCGATAATCGAAAAAAACTGTCAACATCACCTTCACTTTTGATCGACTATGACGTGCTTTTTTTGGTTTCGGCTCAGTTGGAAGGCGCCATTCCGAAGCTTGTTGACTGGTTTGCATGTCAAACTCGTAAACCCATGTCTCATCACCAGTTGCAATGCGTTTTATGAATGTGGGGTCGGAACTGACTCGTTCAGCGACCCTTACACGATTGAGTTTTTGCAGTCTTTCGGCACTAGTCGAGCGGCAACGCGTTTCATGCCCAAACAATCGTTTAAAATGGTACGAATTGATTCGTGAGACACAGAAATTTCAGCGGCTCTTTCTCTCAGACTTAAACGACGATTTTCAGTCACCATTTCCTTTACTTTAGCGATGTTACGTTCAGTTGAAGACGTTGATGGTCGACCTGAGCGAGGCAAATCTTTCACCACATCTTGGCCGCTTTTGAATGCACTGCAGCACTCATACGCACGTGTTTTTGAGAAAGTCGATTCACCGTAAGCCTTGTCACATTTTCAGCGCTTCGGCACATGAAATTCCATTTGCAATGCAAAATTTAAGACAGATTCTTTGTTCGATATTTTTATCCATTGTAAACATCGCACACACAATTAAGATGAACTGACAAATGGAGCACTGTAAACAAACTACATGACAGATGGCGCTCAAACTCCGCGTGAGCATAGAGGGCAGTCGTGCTAACGTAGCGACAAGAAGAACTTCAACACTCCCTTTAAGTGGGCTTTGTAAATGTACAATTCCCGGTACTTTCTTGACAGAATGTATTAGAAGGTCAATTTCTACCCTTTGTAAGCGAAATTAATGTTTTTTTTATTTTTAATTCAAAATTTTTAATATTTTTTTTCCAAAAGAGGATTAACGTCAATTTTCACAATTTTAGGTGTCTGGCGGCAGCTTCAGATGTCAACCGATCGAGCTGAAATTTTTTGCACGTAATATTGAAGTCATTTGGCCAAAAATCCACCCCATCCACATAGTGAATTCAAAAAAGTCTGTTTTCGATCCACCCTAATCTGCAATTTTCTCAGCAAGTGACAGATGTAATTATTTTCAACGTATCTTCAACCGTTCCAAAGTGATAAGTTAATTATAAAGAATGCCGTGTTTAACTACATAGTACTTGAAACAATGAGCGAAAATTACCAAATAAGGTAAGAACGTGCCGGTTATACTGGTAGAAATAGGAATGAGTTATTGCAATACACGAATCAGGCTAGAATTTCATGAGGAATGCAATTTGGCATTTGTTGCCAACGTAACTCTGTGAAAAGTTATGAAGTTCGAGTTCTGCTTCCTGCTATTCTGATTAAGGTTTTCGAGTTTTTTGTCAGAAGCAAATGGATGGTACACTGAAAGTAAGCTCTACCCACTATTTTTCCATCTTCGCCCCTGAAAAATGTGCTCACCAAGGGACGGAATTCTCCATATACGTTACTGATTTTAGCCATAGATACATTTTCAGTACACACAAAAATGAAAAAGTACACTAATGATAAATTTCTTTTAGAATGTCACACGTTCAGTTCTTTATTCACAAATATAACTTCTGACCTTTGAGGCGCCTTGATGGGATCAAGAAACCACATTTAAAGGTATTTTTTTAATTCCCTGACTTTTACAGGTTTTTCAGATAAAAATCTACTTCTTCCAGATTGTTTACGTGTTCAATTCTTCGTCCTAAAAGACAAAAGGCATTTCAAATAAATATAAAACAAAAAATAAGACTTATCCACCACGGACATTAATTTCCAGCAACCCCAAAGTCTCGAAAGTGCATTATATGCCAGCTGCCAAGGCTTGAACATAGAGAAAGCACAAAAATAAGTGTTGAGCATTGTTCGCCTCTGTTCAACAGATTTTACAACAAAACAAAATATTTAATTTCTATGGAGTACGCTTTACTGCCGCTAATTTAAGACGACTTAATGGCAGACAGGCACAGGTCTAAGAGAATATCTGTATTGTTGGATATAACATCAGTATTCAAACCAAATACCCGTTTTGACAATACTGATTTCGTAAATTGGACAAACATTCTTGACTACAATAAGATTTGAACCTTTTGATAAATTAAGTGCAGTAATGGAGACTGTTCCAAACGTTTCATCCTTGTTTGAAGAATTCCGAGGATTTCATAATACAGAAACGGTGCAAGAGACGCATCCTGGAAGGCTGTCGAAAATGTCTCTATGTACATCCAAAATGAATAGAAAACACTAGCTTAGCTGTATGTAATTTACCCTGAATATACAATATACTTCAACACAATATGACAAACACTTGATGCTGAACACTTGTGTCCAACACGTTCAATGTTATTTCACATGCGGCAAAATCAACTATGCTCTTGTACCAACTGGTTTTCAATCCACTTTATTAAGCAAAATTTTAATGGAAAAACATCCCAACTTGTGTGAAAGTGAAGTCAACTGTGCTGGCAGAAACATCTTTAAATGTATTACACTACATTTGTATTTATAATAATAATAAAAAAAAGCACAATCCGGTTAATTCCATGCCTACTTTAAAAGCATTATGGATTAAACCCACCACAGCTACCTATATTCGGAAGAGTGATATAGTTTGGGACCACTACATTTTTTACTTAGATACACATAGAAATCCACAAGATATTCGCAGCTATTTAACTTTTTAAGCAACTTCTTATAGAAATATGGACCAAGACCATGCACTAAGTGCAAGCCAGTTTTGTTTGCTGTAACTGCACTTTTATAGGAAATATGAGGCGGAAACTGAGTGCTTGCAGTTTTGTTCGCAGCACCACGAAAAGAATTAGGTCATGTTGTGAAACAGACCAGAACACCAGTATTCTTCACGCTTTCGTATAATTTTCTGCCAAAAACAAACAAAAAATCATCTCTATCAAGGCCTCCGTTTGAACTCTCGATGATCACACACTCGTAGAACTGATGTAACTGCCAATAGAATTTGAGGAATCAGGTATTAGACAACTGATATTGCTGATGGATCTGCTACATAACAGGCTACAGAGTTTGCACTTCCAAGATGAACTAACTACATTCCACGATTTTGGTGCGCTTACAGATGCTCCAAAGTAAGTGACGTAACTAATTGGTTTAAAGTATTTTTCATCCTCATTCGACCCATCATTTTTTAATAAAGACCATAATTTAATCTGATTTGTTGTTCATTTCCGGATTACTCACTTTGATAAAAATTCCAGCTTTTCTATAAAATTCTGTTGATTCTTCCATTACTTCTCAGGTTGATCCAATTTCCCTGACTTTTCCCGGTTTTCAAGATTCCCAGGTCGAGTGTCCTGTCATTTACATTTCGAGTGGTTGCAAAACCTAGCACTTTACAAACACGTCCAAATTCGGCACTTGCTCCATAACATATTGGAATACTACTATCTACCTTGCGACAGTCCTGTGTGATAGATCAGGATTCTCTAAAGCATCTACCATTTTGCATTTTTTTTCCCCCCGCGAAGCAATGCTACTTTCAAGCAGGCCTTCTGTTTCGGACGACTAACTTTCATTCTCGACAAAGGATAAGCATGCGCTGATTTTGCGCTACTGCCTTCGATGTCCCTGAGCATTTACGCCATTTAGTGGGGTCACTAGGCTTCTCAACAACATGCTTTAATATTCCGGTCGGATTATGCATAAAAAAGTGTAAAAAAAAAATGATGCCATGTTTTATGAAGCAAATCTTGTAGTATGGACTAATAATGACTCATGTCTGTTTATAGAGGTAAATTATAGGAAATTCAGAACTAAAGCGACACTTTTACCTTCATTTGACTTAAACTTAAACTACTTTATATATCCACAAATCATTTCCAATACACATGCATCATTACTGGCCTGAGCCTGAGATGCTTAAAGGCCATAATAAAAATTCAAATTCCTCATTGGAGTATATGACGACTAGTACCTAGCAAGCGGCCGTAGCTCAGTTTGTAGTGTTGGCTTAGCAATGGAAACGTCCTGGAAACTACTCCAGCGACCGGGAAAATGTCAAAATTTCAAGCAACTACAGAATCACTTCGTAAGAACTAGTTATAGATGAAGGAAGAACTGAAAAACTAATAAGAAGGCACATCATGGATGTTCCTAAAACTAGCAAAAATGGAGTTTCTTCAGCTTTTGCGATGGATATTAGGGCTTTAGAACTGACTGTCTTTAAAGGTGAAATGTGCACAGTTTGTGATATTTTGAAGAAATCATGGGTGAGCCACAAATTAAATAGGTTAAGATGTTACTTCCATTTTTACTTTCTTATTAATGCTATTTTTCTTAAATTATATTGTTTTTCTTTTGTCTTTGACGTGGCTTTAATAAGGCTTGTCATTGGGTTCAATGCATTTGTTAGTAGAGGATAAATACATCATGAAATCTACAGGAAGACCACTAAAACAAACGCCCTAACTCAATATGTTGTTCAAAACACTATTAAATGGGTAAAATGATGTATGGATGTAGGTGAATCATTTCCAACACTTATTATACGAGTTAAGACTCGTCATCTGCTATTTTCCATGTACACCCTGGGTCAAAAGTCAGAGCCACCCAGAGTACTGTATAGTCTGAACAAAAAGAGGTACAGGTATGAAACTTCGCATAATACTTTGTTGGGTTTGGGAGAACTTCCAAGCGATATGGTGAGGTTTGTCAGCCATTTTATATTCACCTCAAGCATCTTAAATGGAAAGGGGGTCAGTGACACATCATTTTAGGCTCGATTTTCATGAGAAGTTCATTCGTGTTAATCTGGCTTTAAGTATCTATAACCAATTTTGAAACAAGACATTTTTATGGTATATTGACAATTTGATATGTTCGTAGTTATTTTTAATCCATGAAGTACATATGTGGATAGTCTTTATGACTCCATGCCAATTATGCAAAGTATGCTTACCGTATCCATTCTTTCCCTAATGAAAAATGTACTGTATTTCCTTTTTCAATTCAACTGTGTTGAGCAAATTCTGAAAGCACGGAAGAAAAATCAAATACCACATATTTGATTTTGAATATGAATGAGTTTTGAATTTAATTTTTAAGGTCTTTAGGCAACTTTGGCTCAGGCCGGATATATGGTGGTGGAATGAAGAACGTGGGATGAAATGGGAAAACCCCGAAAAAAAAAAAACACGCACACGGTGTTTGTCCACCACAAAGCTCACATGGCACGACCAGGGTTTGAGCTGACGACCCCAAGCGCCAGAGGTGAGCGCTCTAACCAATATGAATGAGAGGAATCAAGCTGTATGTATATTGAACCGGATGAGGTTTTCTATCCATTGCCGTTTCAAAGCTTTTTTTCTGATCTAGAGGATGGGGGGTGTCTTTTCTTGCTGAGGATTTCTACTGAATTTAAGTTTTGAAAAGGTAATCAAATTCTGAATCAGTTTGGTAAATCAATAAAATGACATCCAAATAACGCATATACTTAACGTTAATTCAGTACTAGATAAAATGCTATTTCTATACGGTGCATGAGAAAGCAAGTATATTGGAGAAAATTGGGAACATGGGTTATCTATAGACATCTTTCTTCTGCATATAACTTATCCTCACAATAAAAAACTTGATGATAAGACAAGTTTCTATTAGTTTCGATATTTCAGTTATTTCTAAGTTCGAAAATTTGTTCTAAGCCAGGAACACCCCTATACATAAAATGACAAGTTCTATGGGAATAGAATAAAACGAATCTACAACTGAGTCTGAGTTACTTAGAGGTAACTCAAATTAATTCAAATTCAGAACATTTATAGACATCAAATTCTTACTATCTGCACTTAAAATATGCGCAAATTTGTTCCTTTTTATGATAACTTTTCTCCTGAAATTACGGGTAAGACGCGAACAGATTTATTTGTGAACTTTTGGGTGTCCGTAGATTAGTTTTAAGCAAGGTGACAATTAACTTTTACGTTTGTCAGTTTTAAAGAACAAAGAGTTGTTGGACTCCAGAGCAGTTTGACGCAGAACGTACAAAAATTACGTTCAACTAACTAGCCTCGAGTTAGGGGGAACGTTACTTTCATCTACAGTCTACATATCATGAAGCTAACCATTAATTACCTTTCATGTGTAAATTTTTGACCAGCTGTTTGTTAACTGTAGACTTGAAGTAAATAAGGCACTAAGTACCACTTTCCGATTTCCGAGAAAAAACAGTTTTTAAAATTTTGATTCCATATAAAACAACACGTGTCACAATTTAAAAACACCCAAAAGAAGGACTAAACAATGTGTTTGGACTCTGATTCTTATATGTGTTATAGGTCTAACAACATGTATTACTATTCCTGTAAAAGCGAAATTTTCACTTAGTGCCTTATTTACTTCAAGTCTTCAATTGAGGACATTGCCGAAAAACAGGCACAAAGATCTATGTGCCCTTTTCCCGGCAATCGCTTTAAAAACGATCCGCCATGTTCCTTTCTACATGTCCTGCAAATTTCAAGTCAGTATCTCTATTCATTAGCTTGGTAGAAAAAAATATGTAGAAAAGTTTCCGCAAGTGAAAACTGTCGTCTTGCTTTCGGACCCTGCTGGTGGATCAAACTCGACAATGATCAAGTTTTGTTCATGGTTCAGCAATGTGTTTTATGTAGAACTTCTTCACATGTTTTCCGTCAGAGGCCAATCATTTACACAGTGCGACAGAAAGATTAGTCTAGTCAGATCACACACAAAAACAAGTGAATTAGCCCGTCAACGGAAAAATACATTCTTTTCGAGTCAAAGTTAATGGGAGAAATTAGTGCCATAGCTAGAAGGCATTTAAAATGTTTTTGGGCGGCCACTTTGAATCCAAGATGGCGAATTTTCCACATGTTGCAATATTTTCCTAAACCACTCTTGATAATACACCTTTATGCCAAATTTCGTATTTCTAGTGTAAACTGTGTTGAAAATATTTTCTGGTGGCTATTTTGAATCCAAGGTGGTGTGGTGACTTTTTTAAAATGTAATACTTTCCTAAACTACTCTTGATAATACACTTTTATGCCAAATTTCGTATCTCTAGCTCAAACGGGGTTGAAAACGTTTGGGCGGCCATTTTGAATCCAAGATGATGTCCTTTTCAAAATGTAATATTTTCCTGAACTACTCTTGATAATACACTTCGTATCTCTAGCTCAAACGGTGCTGAAAATGAATTTTTGTGGTCCGCCATTTTGGATCCAAGATGGCCTCTTTGGATACATTTTGTAATATTTTCGTAACTTTCTGGTAATGATGTACAGTCATACCAAATTTCGTTTTCTTTTATCTCCAACCGTTTAGGCTGTGTGTTCTATGAAAAATTCATTTTGGCGGCCATTTTGGATCCAAGATGGCGACTTTTTCAACGTTTCGTAATATTTTCTTAATCTACTAGTGATGATGTACCGTCATACCAAATTTCGTTTTTGGGGCAATCCATATGAACCTTGTGTATGAAAAGGTCAGTAACACCATTTATGTATTCTGATGTACAATTGTTCCTGAATGGCGACCATCTTTGTCGTCGGTGAATTGCCATTTTATACATTTGCAAGCGTGCTCGAAAACTACATTTGCGCAGAACATATTAATCAGAGGAACACGAAACAAAGACTAATGTTTACAGGAGAGACTGGGGTACACTGAGAATATATACTATTGACCTTAAGTCAATATTCAGGGTTGCAAACTAATACAGGAAATCACCAGAAAAAGTACAGAAAATTTCATTTTTAAAGGGGCTGTAGTTTGGAATGGCATAAAGTGGGGGTTTCATAATTTTTGTTGAGAATACTATTGCATGTACTGATTGTGCAGACATATTCACAGCTATGACACTACTGTGTCCGTAGATTTATGGGGGTCCAAATTTTACAGTTTGAAATTTTTACGCCATGTATGGGGCTTAATATCTCAGGAGGGTAAAGTGCTAAAATTTGCTGCTTAGGCCACAAAGTAGTTCTGTTCTGGTAATAAACTATTGCAAAAAAATCATGACTGATATTACATGGAGAAGTTAGGGTGTCCTACCCGTTCGTGTGTAAAATTAACTTTCGTATTTGTGTCTGATGAAAGCGAGTCGACAAGGATTTATAAAAAAAAAAAAAAAAAAAAAAAGTAAGTTGTAGCTTCCCCAGTTGAGGCTACCAAGCTACGCTACTGCTAATATTTAACAATTGAAGATGATTGAAAACACTCATTACTGTCTACACAGCAAAAATCTGGTGTACGCTCCCAATTATACATAACCTGCCTGAATAGGAACGAACTTCACCAACATGACTTAGCACATTAACCGTGTCAGTCTGTTTGCTACTACCGCAGGGGAAGGTGGTTGTTTGTGTCTGTGCAAAGTTTTGGTACTGGTTTGTGCTGAAATGACGACTTCTCAGTGTTCTGTGGGAACTGCAACTAATGAAGAATGCCATAAATCTACGTATGGTGTTTTTTTCAAATGAACTAAAGTGTATTTCTGACTTTACAACAGGAAGTCAGGAGCTGCTTCGTCTGCGAATTGGCTGTGAACCTGTGACAAGTGTGCAAGTACCATGAAATGAGATATTTAATGTGACCCAATGAAACTTCAGAAGAAATCTGTTAAAAAGGGACTGCGCAAAATTCTTGTTGAACACAAGCAACAAGGAAAGGAGACTGGTTTTCATTTAATACCAGGAAGAGCTCTATGTCCAATTGTTACTCCAAAATGTTTGCATCCAGTACAAGTAACCTGGAAGATCAAAACATAACAAGTGATGATGAATTTGTTCCGTCCACATCAGCCTTAGAAAATGTAGATTCAGCATGTTGTAAGCTAGGATTATCACCACCTTCAAAAATAAGAAAACTCAGTTTAGAGAAAAGGAAAAGTGCTTTCAAATGTAAAATTGACCAAGTGTCACAAGCGCTAAGAAGAAATTTAGAACTTGCTTTCGAGGAAACTATTGAAGATGAAGATGACAATACACAATTGTCCTCAGAATATGATATCCTTATTATAAGTCCATTAAAAGAGAAATGTGCCATTGCTACCAAGGAAGAAAAAGTCAAAATCTTAAATTTGCTCCCAACGACATGGCCTCGTTAGAAGATTGCAACTGAATTTAATGTGTCAGAACGTCTTGTAAAGATTACTAGGAAACTGGTAAGTGAGCAGGGAATTTTATCAAATCTAGGGCACAGAAAGGGTACGTCAGTTTCACCTGAGACAACGGAAAAAGTTCTCCATTTTTATGACGACGATGAATACAGCCGTATTTGTCCAGGCAAAAAAAAATCTCGACCAGTACGTGCAGGAAATGTGAAGGTTCAGAAACAGATGAGCTGATGTTATGTAACTTTAACGAGCTTTACCTGGAATTTAAAAAGAGCGATCCAGAATGCACAGATATTTACAGGGCTAAGTTTTGTCAAATGGTGCATTCTTGCCGGTGCTTCAGGTACTCATATAGTGTCTGTGTATGTATGTACCACCAAAATATAAAGTTAATGATTGATGGAGCAAACCTTAACACTGACTACAAGGAACTCCTTGATTTACTCGTCTGTGACATTAACAGCAATGCCTGCATGATGCAACAATGCGAACACTGCCCAGGAAAAGCTGCCCTGCTGTCGATGTGGAAAGTGAAATATTCCGTGACATTATGCAATACAAGCAATGGGTTACAGTTGATAGGACTGAAATGACTACGGCAGTCAAACATGCGGATGAATTTTTTGAAACATTATGCGGGAAACTAGAGGATCTCAAAAAGCATCACTACATTTCCAAGGTTCAGTCACAATACCTAAAATACAAGACAAACAAGCTAAGTGATTCCGAGTATATAGTTTTGGCTGATTTTGCTGAAAACTACACATTCATAATCCAAGATGCCGTACAGTCTTATCATTGGGTAAATCACCAAGCCACTCTGCACCCTTTTGTCTACTACTACCAACAAGGGGAGAACAGAAGCACACTTGTCTCTGCGTAATCAGTGATCATTTAGAGCATAATACTGTGGCAGTTCATGTTTTTCAGAAACACCTGATCAGTCATATTCGAGAACACTTACCACAAATAGAAAAAGTTACATATTTTTCTGATGGTGCGTCCAGCCAATACAAAAACAAGAAGAACTTTATCAATCTGTGCCATCATCAAGCTGACTTTCGGCTCGAAGTTGAATGGCATTTCTTTGCCACATCACACGGTAAAATTGTATGTCATATGATGATGATGATGGTGTGACGAAGAGAGAAGTTGCAAGGGTCAGTTTATAGAGGCCAGTTATTGATCAGATCCTTACACCTTACGATATGTTTCAGTTTTGTTCAGAAAACATCAAAGGGATGTTCAGAAAACATCAAAGGGATCAAGTATTTCTTTGTTCACACTGAAGTCGTGTCTCAACATGCAGAAGAACTGAAAGAGCGATTTGATAGCTGTCAGTCCATTCCAAGCACAAGAAGCTTCCACTGTTTTACTTCCATTTTTGAACATACCTTACGATGTTATGTTACATCTACAAGTGAAGAATTTCAGGACTTTCATGTTGCAAAATGTGTGCACTAACACAGGTGCAAGGACAGCACTGATTAGATCTATGGTGGCCAATGGTCTACTGAAGTTGATGACATCAGTACAGAGAACAGGGATGTGCATGTAGTGTTTTATCATCCACCAGGACCAAGAACATCATTTCAGAAAAAGGAAACTGACAATAGCCACAGGCCACTCTCATACCATTTCAGTGAAATTGTGTGAAGAACTATCACGGCTGTTTTCAGAGACAGCGGTACGTAACAAGGAAACACTGTATTTACCTCATTTTGTACTGCTTTGTTGCTCAGTCAGTATCATCACAGAATAAACATGCTCTACGCCATATGTGCATTACACGTTTCCTATAATAAAACCTGAATACCATAGTCACGTGCTTTCTTCGAGTTTTTACCATGTCCTAACTTTTTTCTCCATGCAATATCAGTCATGATTTTTTTGCAATAGTTTATTACCAGACAGAACTACTTTGTGGCCTACGAAGCAATTTTTAGCACTTTACCCTCCTGAGATATTAAGCCCCATACATAGCGTAAAAATTACAAACTCCAAACTTCGGACCCCCATAAATCTAGGACACGGTACTATCATAGCTGTGGATATGTCTGCACAATAAGTTTATGCAATAGTATTCACAACAAAAATTATGAACCCCCACTTTATGCCATTCCAAAGTACAGCCCCTTTAAAAGTGAAATTTTCTGCACCTTTTCTGGTGATTTTCTGTATTAGTTTGCAACTCTGAATATTGACTTAAGGTCAATACTATATATTCTCAGTGTACACCAGTCTCTCCTGTAAACATTAGTATTTGTTTCGTGTTCCTCTGATTAGTATGTCCTGCGCAAATGTAGTTTTCATACACGCTAGCAAATGCATAAAATGGCAATCCGCCAACAAAGATGGCCGCCATTCAGGAACAATTGTACATCAGAATACGTAAATGGTGTTACTGACCTTCTCATACACAAGGTTCATCACACACAAATTTCTATAATTTTTGGAGATAGTCGAGCAACCAATTTCACCATCTCTGGACATGGAATGTCCCTTTTCTAATTCCAACCGTTTAGGCTGTGTACTGGGTTCCCAAAACCTTGGTATTTTTAGGTGCGACAATACTAGTTCTTGCAGAATAATTTTTTTTCAAGAACGAAGAGATTAGAACAAATATATTCAAAGGCAATTTAAAAAATGACTATTGTTATTGTCATTTTCAATGTTCTTTTTGTATTAAATACTGTGCTTAGAACTGTTTGTGTTTTCTTTCTTTAACCTAATCACCATGAAAGCTTTGATTGCCGGAAGAAGGGCACATAACACGCATTCACAATTTTTAATATATTTTCATGTAAACTTTGAATTATATCAGGTTAGTTAACAGTTTTCAAACCTGATTCTATGCTCTTTATACTGGTGTCATCGACATAACTATCGTTTCAAAAATTTCTTGGTAACATTGAACCTAAATCTTTATCAGTTGTTTACCGAAAATGCGTTTTTCATCTATGTGCCCTTCTTCCGGCAATGTCCTCAATTGTTAGTAATGAGTTTTATATGTAACACTAAAGTTAGGTCAAAATGTTTTAATACAAGTTTTTCGTTGCTATATCTCAATTTTTCAATGTCCAAATTGGAACCATTGTGAGCTACACAAAGTGATTTTATTTTTATTTATTTTATTTTAAACAAGCATACAAACGGTGGAGTATGTCTGCTGTGCAGACTTCAAGGATTCTTACATTGTAGCGGCCTGTGTCATGAACTTTCGCACTGATAAACGATAGTTTTTCAAGTGATTCACAGGTAAGTCAAGAGGCAGAAGGTCTGGTAATGAAGGAGCCACTCAATGGGCCCCGTGTTCTATCTAATGTCCCAACAACTGACAATCTAACATAGCATCATTTAACACGGATTTGAAGACGCAGACACGGTTCTGTTGTAAAGTTATCACAAATGAAAAATGAGCCAATAGACCGATCACCCTAAATTCAACACTCAGCCATCACTTTGCAACTATTTTAGATTCTTGACGGGTTAGTCCAATTAAGATTTTCATTCCAATACTTGTAATTTTGCTTATTACCAACATAATTAAAAAAATAATAATTCTATAACTATTCTGAGTAATACATGGTGTCTATTAATTTTGTGACTTGAAATTCCAGAGTTCTTAGTATAGTGCAACATGTAAATAATACTCAAAGATATTTTTTGTTAATCCCACCACCACCCAGTCCAAACATACTGTACATTATTGAAATAATGAAATTCACAAATGAAATAAAAAGATAATTTCTTTAAAACAGAGGATTTTAATACATTGAAAAAAATCCGGTCAGCAGTGGGAATCAACAATCACATGACCTCCGCCTTACCGGAGCAGTGCTCTTATCAACTGTGCGACAGGTCTACCTAAAAAATTTACCGGAGTTTTGGAGATTTATCAAAATTCCCTGAGTATTCCAGGTTCTCCAGATTTTCCATGGTGGTAGACACCCTGGTAATAACTATTCTGAGTAATATATTGCTAACTCGCGTAAGTCTATACGTAGATGAAATAATTGGAGATCGCCAATGTGGATTTAGAAGAAATACGAGGGGGTGCTGATAAGTATTGAGCCTTAGTGAGAAAAAATTGAGCTAGGAAGCTGTAAGTCACGGGGTATGTAGGGTAGGATTTGTATGTATTATGTTGCAAAATTCAATGTTCTATGATATTAACGTCCTTTTCTTTTTCAATTCAGAAGTAAACATGGCTGCACCTCCACCGAGCTTCAATCCACAGGAGCATAGGACCGTCATGAAGCATCTCTTCCTCCAAGGGAAAGGTGCGACGCAGATCTACGATGAAATGAAACAAACTTTGGGGGACCGTGGGCCGTCATATGCAACACTGAAACGCTGTTTGGGAAATTTCAGAACTGGCCATTTTGATGTTGAAAGTGCGAAACCCAGTGGCAGGCGTTTCTGTCTCTGTTCCTGAAAATGTGCAAGCCATCCAGGACATGATAATGGAAGATCGTCGAATACCAGCCACAAGGATTGCTACATGTTTGGGCATATCACGTGAAAGAGTTGGTACCATTATTCATAAAGATCTGGATATGAGGAAGGTTGCAGCAAAGTGGATCCCCAAACTTTTGACGAAGGAACAAAAGCAGGAAAGAGTCAGAACTTCGCGGACAGTTCTGGAACATTTTTGCTCGAAGTGAGGCTGGTTTTCTGAAGAAACTCGTAACTAATGATGAGACGTGGATCTATTGTTATGATCCCGAGACTAAAGAACAGTCTAAGGAATGGCGGCACAGTTCTTCTCCCCGGCCAAAGAAGTTCCGTGTGCAGAGGTCTGCACACAAACAAATAGCAACAATCGTTTGGGATAAGGAGGTAGTTCTGCTGGTGGACTATCTTCCAGTGAGTGCAACCATAAATGCAGCATATTACTGTGGTCTCTTGATGAAGTTGCACGAAAACATCAAGGCAAAACATCGTGGTAAGATCTCCAAATGTGTTCTGCTTTTGCACGACAATGCCTCATCACACACGGCAGCTGAAACACAGGACACATTGGCCACCTTAGGCTTTCAAGTACTGCCTCATCCCCCTTATTCGCCTGACCTAGCTCCATAAGAATATCATCTGTTCCCCAATCTCAAAAAACATCTGAAAGGTCACCGTTTTCAAGGTGTTAAAGAGGCAACTGATGCTGCAGATGAGTGGTTAGAGCAGCAGACAAAAGACTTCTATTTACAAGGACTTAAAAAGTTACAAGACAGATGTCGCAAATGCATTGACCTACTAGGGGAATATGTGGAATAGTGTGGGCGTTTCAGCTTCCTAGCTAAATTTTTCTTACTAAGGCTAAATACTTATCAGCACCCCCTCGTAGATCCACGTTGGACCAGATTTTCGCCTTGAGACAAATCTTGAAGAAGAAATGGGAATACAATGGGACTGTTCACCAGCTATTCATTGATTTCACGAAGGCTTATAATGATTCTATTAAAAGGGAAAAGCTATACAATTTCCTGGTACAATATGGAATTTCGAAGAAACTTGTCCAATATTTGAAAATGTGTCTCAGCGACCCCATAAGAAGAGTACGGATAGGTATATGTCAGATAGTTTCAAGATTCGCAGCGGATTGAAACAAGGTGAAGCCTTGTCACCACTACTCTTTAACTTTGCTTTAGAATATGCGATTTAAAAAATAAAAGAGGACAAAAAGGTATTAACGTTGAATGGTTTGAATCAACTGTTCGTATACGCGGATGATGCAGATTTAATAGGGGAAGATATAGAGACACTACAAAGTAACACCGATGTCTTAGTAGAAGCGTGCGATAAGATAGGTGTACAGGTAAACACAGATAAAACACAATACATGATAACTATCCGAAACACAGGGAATAACGGAAGTAAGTACATAACAATTAAGTATAAGTACATAGAGAAAGTAAACAAATTTAAATACTTGGGAGCATACGTAACAAGCAAAAACGAGGTAACGTAAGAAATAAAAAGTCGTTTAGTATCGAGCAACGCATGTTCTTTTCAGTCCAGTAGCTCCTAATCTCGCGATTAATATCAAGGAAGTTGAAATTGAAAATATACAGAACGGTTATTCTGCCGGTAATAATTGATGGTTGCGAAAATTAGAGTACGACCCTAGCAGACGAACATAAATTACGAGTGTTTGAAAATAAGGTTTTGAGAAAGATATACGGGCCAAAACGGGACGAGATGACTGGAGAATGGAAGAGACTGCATAATGAACTTCACGGACTGTACGACTCATAAGATGATGTAAGAATAATGAAATCACGACGACTATATCGGGCAGGGCATGTAGCTCGGATGGGAGAAAAACGAAGATTATATTCCGTCTTGGTTAGAAAGCCGTAGGGAAAGAGGCCTTTAGAAAGACCGAGACGACGTTGGGAGGACAATATTAGAAGGGATCTTCGAGTAGTAGGTGTTTGTGATGTAAACTGGCTTGACCTTGCCCAGGATAGATCCCGATGGCGAATGTTTGTTACTACGGCGATAAACTTGCGACTTCCGTAAGCCATAGAGTAAGTAAGTGATAGTGGTCCTTTTTAGAGCGAAGAACCCCTTTAAAATCTCACGAAAAGTATGGTCTACCTCTGAGAAAAGAAAAACTTTTTAACACATCAATTGTAGTAACAACCCAACCCAATGTTAATAAATAATAACAAAACAGTTACGATATATTATTCGTTTATTAAACGAAAACACACACATAATTCACAACTGCAAATACTTTTGTCACTATGACAGTGTTCTTCTGATTAATGAAGCTGTAACAGGTCTCGTTCACAAAGATCACGCTCGATGCATGCTAAAGTAATTTCAAGTAAAATATAAGGGTTTTTTGATAAATAAGTTGATATAATCAGTGTGATTCCATAAGTTGTTTTTATTTTATATATTGTCCATGGTTGTTGAGACAACGATCCCACAGATACACTTGCCTATCAATTCCATTCCTATTCCTCGTCCTATTCGGGCTGGTTCTGAAAACTTGAAGAAAATACACTTCGACGCAAAGCGCTCTCCTTGTGGGCCGAACAAGCGAAAATCGCAGGGTAGGTCTCGCCTGCAACTTCCTGCAGCGCAGTCCTCTTCTTTGTTTCGTCTCTAGTTGTAACTTATTCTATTTTTCTATATATTTTCTTTGTTCTCCCCTTCATTTTTTTTATTATGATTAGCATTTCCCCCTCCCCTACGATTTTGTACCTTCTTATTCCTTCAGGAAGCCCCTTACCTGGTTCTAGCAACCTTCGCACTTTCTTCTCGATTTGGTGTTTTCTCCGTCCCATCTAGTCATTTTCCCGCCTCCGAAACCTGGTTGTTTTCCTTAACAACAGTCCTGCACCTGTCCATTTTCTTTTCTACAAGTTGAAAACGTTTTTGCGAAATGTACTGCTTTTTCTATTATGTTTGTGTTGTTATTGTACATCATGAAAGTATCCTTTTTGCTACCTGTTTTACCATTATATATATATATATATATATATATATATATATATATATA
>JAGDQP010004784.1:50299-82653 GCA_022664845.1 Lepisma saccharinum
CACGATAACGTAACTTTTTTAAATTTTAACAATGATAATAAATACAACATTTTTTCAATTTCAGGGGCGAGATGGGTTTTATTAATTAAATTAAATTAACTATGATAATAGAAACACGAGGCATAGGGGTAGAGTATACTAAAATTTTACTGCTCTTATGGGGCTTTATCCTAACGCAACTTGATTGCACTAACGTAGAGGATGAAGTACAAATATTCTACAAATGTTGAGTATTGTTTATAAATGAACCCAAACATACCTTGAGGGAAACTGATCTGGAGTTGTTGTTTTGCTACTGAAAGTCCTGTTCTGGGAAGTTCTTCCGTGGACGGGATCCTGGGTCTTCGTCGTCTTCAATGTATCTGATTCACCAAATAACTGTCCTGTGTTTACTCATTAACTGTCTCTCTTAGAGGTCGCTCACTGCCTAACAGGCTCACTCACTTTACTGATTCTTTAAATTCTACTTAAAAACTTTTTGATTCATCGTGTATAACGTGTAAGTAGTAATCGATTACTCACTCCGAAACGCTCCGCAAAATTGCTGAGGAGTTGCATGGGGTTGCCGTGAATCAAAGGAATGAGTAATATCAAAGTCTGAGAATACTATAAGCCAACTGAAGCAATTATTCATGTCTTCTGACTCATTGATCACAGGTGCTAACACGTTTCGTATTATTATTACTAATAATTTAAAAATTTCTAGAAATTATATATAAAAAATGTTGACTTGTTTCCTTTGCAGGTGAACACTATGACTCCATCGGAAGTAGTTATTTAGTCCTTTCTCACGGTACACTTTGTCATGACTTTGAAATCTACAAACTACAGATGAGTCATGGGCTGAATCATGTCTCGAGGTTCCTGATTCAATGTCTGTCTGTCTGAGTTAATTTTCAATGACTTAAAGTAAATTTTGAAATAGCGTAATGACCAGCGTGTATTACGAACACGTGGACATTGTATAAACAAAAACACACATGTTTATAGAACAAATATGTGGTTACGTAAGTAAACAAGTCATACACACACATTGGAGCAGACCACGGTCAACTCCGCATACTAACACCAGATGGAGCGAATAACGGAAGACAGAGGGAGCTGGAGTCAAGTACGAGAAACAAGAGGAGCCACCCATACAATCACCTTTAAAAAGGACCTGTACTCAGCAAGAGGCATCACAGCTCCTCTCCTTCATCCGTTCGCAGTTTGCTAAGGAACTGGAACATTCTTGGTACGCAGTTCGCTAAGAAACTGGTACTATCTTGCACAGGTAGTTCGCTAAGGAACTGGTGTGTACTCTCACTTATAAAAACCTAACTTATCCTGTACGCAGTTCGCCAAGAAACTGGTAAAACCACCTGACACGTAATTTGTAAAGGAATTGGTGTCATTCTTACACGTAGTTTGCTAAGGAACTAGTGTGTACTCTTACCTTAATATTCCTCCTGTACGCAGTTCGCCAAGGAACTGGTACGGCTTCCTGACACGCAGTTTGCTAAGGAACTGGTGTCTTCCTATTTTCCACAATCTCTATCGGATCACTCCATAGAATAAGATATCTTTGTAATCGTCCATACTTAAGTACCTGTAAACAGTATTCTTCGGGACGGTAATTTTATTAACTTTGTTCTTGTATATAAATAAAGGGTTGAGGGCTGAAACCACTCCCGTATATCTTTGACTCTACCAATTCAAAACTAAAAGTAACATTACGATAGCACGTTCATTATGATTTTTGAATTCTGTACTCTGGACGCTCTTCAACATATTTATACAGGGTGTTCATAAAGTCTGTCCCCAGCCCAGTATCACCGGAACGAATAGAAATATGAGAAAATGCTGAAAAGCGCATTCCAATATTTTGGAACTCTTGTTTCCAAACAGTTTCACTTGTGCGCTAAATCAACCGCCGCCATGTTACGACGTAAGCAATCTGTAGATGCTTTGTCCTTAAACTATAGACTGTAGCTAGTTAGTTTGTATTGCTAAAAACGGATATCATAATAAATAGATTAAAAGAAATTATGTAAGTGGTGCATAGTTCCTTTGTTCATTAATATGTCAATAATTTTTCCTAACAAAATACTGGTTACCCTGACGAGAAATGAATAGCGGGAAAGGGCTTGGCTGCATGTAATGTGGAGAGATGTAAATAGCATCAGCTTTGTAAACTTCCGTCACTTGTATTCACTAGCTATTGAATTTTGGTTTAAATTAGAATCCCTCTTGAATCGTATTAACCACCGCAATAAACCTGGCCTCACAGCTCATATTTGAATCGAATTTAAACTGCGAAGGTTAGCGATGGACTCAAGGTATGGTACTCGGCACAAGTTTTTACACGCATTACTTCATGAAGTTATTAATGTATAACACGTTTCAATTCATTTTGAGCACACCAAACAAATTAAAAATAAAGAAAGGACTGACATGAGAAATATGCACTATCCCAACTTGCGATAAATTTATCATCACTATTTGATGTAAACTTCGCGCCTTGTTTTTCCTTCCGCAGTGGGTCTCATGACACTGCCCTCTATTAGCTATCTATTGAACTCTGTTGAGGAATTTGAACGGCGAGACTCTGGCATGAATAATAAAGCTTTAACATATGGAGAGAAAAAAAAAGCATGTAAGAAAAAAAAAAGTTGAAACTATTCTATTGAAGTTACTATTCAGTTTCGTAGAAGTGAAAACAAACGTGTTTCTTTATAGGGATTCGATCATCTTCCGCTGAAATAAAAAAGGTTGAAAAAAATGTACGCACTAACGACCTACGCCACAACAACAACACGTCAAACCCGACATAAAATAGTGATAAGAAGAGCATTGTAAATTGAGACAATACCATGTCATTCATTTCAGCCATTTCTGATGTTATTGATAGGTATTTGCTGTTTTAACTTGTTCAAGTGCCATTGTAGGTTTATATATCAATTCTTTCGTTAAGTGATGATATGAATCTTCTTTCTTTTTCATGTGTTTCGTCTTCGACAGAAACGTACATAGCGAAAAGCATATCTATTGAACTACTACAAACTGCATACGTCAAAACCAATCAGAAGATGAGTTTCATTGAATGACGTAGAAGGTGGAATTCTTCAGTATTTCAGGCTACATTTCTACGTGACGAGAAACCGTCGAGTTAAAACTTAAAAAAAAAAAAAAAAAAAAAAAGAGAGATAATAATAATATATATTTTAATCTGATGCACACAATCAAATAGTTAAATATATAAGGACTATGAAAACGAAAATGTCCATTATTTTCTATTCCAACAATTACATTTGGATACCATTTTGACCAGCTCGATTACGTTTTAGGCTTTTCACGCAGGGGATTAAAATTATCAAGCAGAATTTAAAGGACAAAATAACTTGTTTTTGTTTAATGTCTTATGATAAACCAGTCCAGAGATATTACATCTTTCGTAATACACATCGTATTTTTGTACACCATCCGTTTGCAAACACAAATTTTGGCATGTGCTGCAACAGAAAAATGGCCACCATTGGTGGGGTTAAACATAAAATAATACCCGTTTTAAACTATTAACATATAAGGGATTATTATTATTATTATTGAAAAGATGTCAAATAACCTATGTTGGACCACTTCAGATGGAATTACCCACAAGCGACGTTTTAGAAAGAGTAATGATTCTTCCATGATTCTTGGGCAATAGACCAGATGAAATTTAGGCTCTAAGATCAGAAATCTGCTACTCAGCCCTAAGGATTCCAGAAGACTCAAAAAGCAAGGAATACGCCAGATTGCTTGTAACTGTCACAATATTTACATACGAAAGACGGAAAAAAACAATAGAAACCAAAACACAGGATATCAGACTGACGGAGGTGACCACTGTCTACAATTACAACACCAGCCTGACTTCGCCACTATATATAAAAAAAAGTCTTAGCTTCTATTTTTTTTTTTTTTTTCCATTTATTGAAGTTAGGTTCAAATACACCTAGAACTTTTCAAAGTAGTCCGCTTTTGAGTCTATACACCGAGTCAAACGTTTCTTCCACTTTCCGTAACAGCTCTTGAAGTCTTTAACCGAGGCATTGTTCAGTGCCCTCGTCACAGCCGATTTGCGATGGTCCCAAAATGGGTTCCTTTCAGGTCAGACTTGATGCGAGGGAACAAAAAGAAGTCGCACGGGGCCAAGTCTGGGCTGTACGGTGGTTGGGAAAGCACTGGAATGTCTTTTTGTAGCAAGAAATTATCTCACTGCCAACGAAGTGTGGCCCGACGCATTGTCATGATCCAGGCGTTCTTGATCTCTGGGCGGACGCGTATGACCCTTTTCCTTAACCGGTCGAGTACATGAACGTAAAACGTTCAATTTACTGTATGTCCGATTGAAATAAACTCCTTGTGGACGATTTCTTTACCATCAGAAAACCTGAGTAGACGATAGCGTTTCCTTTGCGTAGACTTGTCGTGACATTTCAAGTGTTTCTGACGCATTTTCCCCGTGTTTCACATAACATTGTTCACGACTACGCTGCGTTTTTTTTCGCGTGACGCGTCACTGAAAGAGCACCTTACTTAACAGGCGATGCACACTCTGCGAAGGTTCAGAAGCGACTGGTGGTGGTCTGGCTGTATACCTGATAGTGTTGTCAAAAATATCGATATACCGAAATAGGTATCAGTACTTTCGAATGCCGAAAATACCGAAATATCAATACACAGAAAATACCGAACAGTATCATTATACTGAACAATATAGGAATATTGAAATACCAAATACTTCTGAAATTCTTAAAAAATGTATACTAATAACCTTTATAGAGGAAATAGCTTGGCAGAGCTAAAACACAAATGTTCTACTTGCACATATTTTTTACAAGTAAAAAGTAATGCTTAAATACATTCATTTGTTAGATGATCTTGTATTTATCTAACACTTCCCCGCTGGAATGGAACTTCTTTACTAACTCAGGTTTGAACCTGAGGCCCAGGCAGGTTTTATTGGGCTTTTTCGGGTTTTAGAAATAAAGTGTGAATACATGTAAATGTAAAGCTGTGTACAGACCTCAGTAGCTCAGTCGGTAACGGTGTATCACTACCGAGGAATCAGGAGGCTTCGAACGGGCCTGTTCTGTATGGGTGTGACTTCAGTTCAAGGTAGGGGGACTAGATTCACACCACGGCGTGGTTCAGGGCCCAAGATATTTAGGGGTCCTGGCTTTCCACCATTCACAGGTGAGACTGAGGAAAATGAGGTAGAACCCCATTCGGCATGTGAGAGCAGGGTCTGTTTTTTGTTTTTTTGTTTTTTTTAGGCCTTTATAAGGCAACTTTGGTTTGGGCCGAATGGATGATCATGGGAGAATTGGTAGAATGAGGAAAGTGGGAGGAGACGGGAGAACCCCGAGAAAACCCATCCACACGGTGTTTGCTCATCACAAAGTCCACATGGCACAAGCCGGGATCGAACCAAGGACCCAAAGCACAAGAGGTAGGCACTCTACCACTGAGCCACCGCGGCCCAACCTTCCCAGTGTCACTTGGCCGTAAGGAACCCAAACCACCAGACCACAACACACGGGGTATCCACTCCTTGTGGTCCAGGCGGTAACGTCGCGGAT
This sequence comes from Lepisma saccharinum, assembly GCA_022664845.1. Classification (NCBI taxonomy): domain Eukaryota; kingdom Metazoa; phylum Arthropoda; class Insecta; order Zygentoma; family Lepismatidae; genus Lepisma; species Lepisma saccharinum. Next base: position 55,906 of record JAGDQP010004784.1, read on the forward strand.
TTCGGATCGGCAATGGGTAGGCACGTGGGTTTGAACCCCATGGCCAACTATTCTGACAGGTTTTCCACGGATTCCCCTCTGTTTTACCAGGCAAACGCTGGAATGAAGAAAGCGAACCTTAACAAAGGCCCTAACTAAACTCGAATACTTCCTTGTATTTCAATATCACAAAGTGTTGTAGATTTTAGGTAACAATATTATTCTAGAGTTACAATGACAATCGTTATCTAACAATCTAAAATGCAATGGTTTTCATTATTATGCACTTCTGTGAAGTGTCCTCATTTAAGTAATCATTTAAAAACAAAAATTAATCTTAAAAAGTCACTAGGTTCTAAAGTGGAGTGTTCCTAGTGCGCCCAACCCGAAAAAAAGACACTGGGTTTTATTGGGCTGGGCCCACCTTGGCAAACCCTAAACTCAGGGTTCTGTTAAAGTTGTCCACAAGTTTCACGAAATATAAATCTTGTTTTTACCACTAACCCTGCCTGCATGGACTCAATTTTCATTTGCGACTTTTCTTCTCCCCATATGTAGTTCAAGAGAGAAAATAATGCTGCCCGGGAGAGACAAACAACAATAGTCCAATAACAGTTTTTAAGGTATTGTGGGGAATATTATTGTCTTTAAGATTTGGCGGCCGGTAGTTGTCAGGTATCTGTTGTTCTCCGTCAAACTGGGTTTTGCTGGTAAAATATTTTTTTGTGGGTTGAGACATATTATTTTACATTTTCTAGAAATCGGAGACTAAAACAGCAGCGGACGAAAGTGTTATTTCAGGGACTGGACCCGAAAATCAAGCACGAATGGTCACCTTACTGTAGACACCCTGGTGGACATGAATATTGATAACACTTTCTTTTACAGTATTTTAAACATACATACTTAAACCGAAAAGTTGTTACACCTGGAGATGATCTCAAGTTTGAGACCGAAAAGTAGTACTTCGTGAACATAATTTTTTTTCTTTCTTTTTCAAACGAGTATAAAAAGAAGTTAGTTAATTATTGATTTAACAATTTAAGTGCTCCGAGCGAAATAATGACATTATTGAAATAATTCCATGTAGTCCTATTAACTTTCCACACAGCACTTACACGCGCAGTGAATATAAATGTTAACTGATATTAAAGATGAAAAGTATGTGACTGGACCGGGAATCGAACCCGGGACCTTTGGGTTACCGTCCCCGGTCCAGTCACATACTTTTCACTCTTTAATATCAATTGTATCTGTACGTACAGAGGTTTGATGTACAGAAAAAGTGGAAAGTTGCCTCGATTTCAACTTTGGAAAATAAATGTTAACGTTTATCTTAACTTTGCAGACACCCTGAAACCCATCTACGGTCCACTGACATCAGGTTAAGAACCTCTGCTCCATGGTTTACGGAATTTATTCTATCCTGGGCAAGATAAAATAAATTCTCATGATGAACATTTACCACATTTTACAATAAAAATTTGTTTCGTCAGTAAACATGACTGTATTTGCAAAATGTGGGTCGTGCTCCAGCATTTGTAGGACTCATCAGTAATCAGTGCGTCAAAGGGTCAATTTTGTTGTAACCTCAGTTTTTATAGGGGCCATTTGTTTATGTAAAGAATCCTAGTACCAGTGGTTTCACTAACACCATGGTCTATCGATAGTCTCGTTGTGCTCTTCTATGGACGCTTAAATAAGTGGCTGAGAACTGAGGAAGGGAGAATATCTGGGTATTATAAATTTCCTTATTCCGTGTTTTCAGAACTAAATATCTCAGCCACCACAGGTGATATTCAGTTTCCCTGTAACAGGAGTATCTAAATTTTGCATTTAACTGGTAGTGGCAATTTGCACAGTTTCCTGAAACGACGTGAGATTAGAGCCTCCTTCCGAGGCAGATAATCAACATTACCATAATTCTAATTCAAAATCGGAAATTCATTTAGTGATAGTAATTAGTCTTATCTGATTTCACGTAAGTAAAGACGCCACTATCATGACAATTGAGATGATCTTGTTGGCAAGAAACTGAAGTTCATGTAAGATGGCTGAGACATTCTATCATGAAAACCCAAAGTCAGAACTAACTAACTGTGACAATAATCATCCAGAAATGTACTGAAAATGACACTGTCCATTATCAACCACGAAGTAGCAGTCTTAGCATTTCCGTGATCTCCAAATATTTCCAGTCGCCAGCCACTATATTACAGTACACATAGAAGAGAACCAAAAGACTATTAATAAAGCATGACGTTATCAAACCAGTTACCGGGATTCCTTGCAAAAGCAAATCTCTCCTCTAAAAACTTCAGTTACAAGAAAAACTTCGTGCATCAAATTGTTTTCGGACCTTACAAATGTTAAAAAAGGATCCAAATTTTGTCAGTGTCGTCGTAATGCAAAGCTGGGATATCCACTTTCTTCAAGACTTCACATGTATAATATATACTTTCACCTCGGTACATGGACTCCTCTTGGTCTAGCTATCGCGATGCAGCGTCGCCCAACCAACAGTCATAACGCATAAGACTAATTCCCCTTCTCTCGTGGGCCGTCAATATGCTTCCAATTCTCTAGGATATGACAAAGGGAGTGAAGTTTGATAAAGCTTCCCATGCAAGGGAATATTTCGTGAGTATGCACTCTCGATAGTTATTGTGCTTTAAAATCAAGGTATATAATGTATATTTCGATTTTAAGAATTTAATCTTCAGAACGAATAAAACTTCAAAACTTTGAACTTTATTACCTTGTTTAAGCATTTAAGCTCATGAATTAAGTACTAAGAATAATTTAATTTACTAAACATGAAATAAAATTATTTACATTGTTGATAGTTCTTTGATCCACTAACAATTTAATATTAGTTTTTGCTAATCTTATTGGTATAAATTTTGAGCCGTGCTTCAGTCTTTTGCGAAAGCTTGTTGATTTCTTGTTCTTTCGGTTTATTTAATTTAGTTAAAGCATTATTGCCCAATGCATTTAAATTCTTCCTATTGTTTCATTATAGAATATTTTTAACAATGAACAGTTCATAAATGTTTTACATACACATATTATATTTAATTCGCTCACTAAAACAACAAATTGTTAAGTCTTCATCATTATAATTACACGTTACCTTCTCTTCATTCATCATCTACCTTATAAAAGAATTATTCCATATACACAATATTGTGTGTTATATGGCAGTCATGGCATGAGCATGACAGTCCATAACATACGTTCAGTAACGTAATAATTTTTCATGAACATCCTAACCTATCAAGGATCCAGAATATTGCCGAAGTGATGGTGTGATGTTCCATTTATGGTGATTGGGCTGTTGTGTCATTTTACATTTATGCTATCTTAACAGGAAAATCGTACCTGCACTTGCTTAAAGAGCTTCACATTCGGCTTAACTGAAGATGACATGTCTCAATTTTTGCAGCAAGATGGTGCGCTTCCTTATGATGCAGCTATCGAAACGTACCACTAGCAATGAACGATTAAATAGCCAGTTATCGGGACAGAGGATAGATTAAAACCTTTCACCTCTTGACTATTATCTGTGGAGACTTGTAAAAGCTATCGTTTATTAGGGCAAAAATTTATAACACACGTCATTTTAAGATAAGAATTCTTGGAGTCGACTTAAAGATGACAGCAAACATACTCCATCGTGTTTATGCAGATTGACAAAAATGTTTACAACTTTGTGTAGCTCACAATGGCGAAAAGTTTGGATATCGAAAAGATGCAACAACAAAAGCCTACAATTAAAGCATATATTTCTAACTTGAGTGTTTACGGAGATTAAAACACTCATTACTAACAAACAAGTGGTTACATATATTTACAACCTGACTACGCCAATAATTTTTCACCAAAAAATCTACCCTAAAATGATGTCGCATGACTACTCTAGCCGACAGAAAGCTCTCCCACACTCATCAAAATGTTAAGCGAAGTATGTACATTTTATAGCACATCTTCCCTATCTCTCCCCCATCAACATGGATTTATTCCAGGGGCTTCTCCAAGCCGCTGCCATTAGCGCTTTAAATGTAAACACGAGCATGATGTCATTTACTTAGATTTTTCCAAAGCATCTGATTCAGTAAATCGCACGGTCATTATTAACAAAATAACAAAATGATTCAATATCCATGGTTCATTGGAAACTCTAATTTCCTCTTACTTATGCAATAGGCAACAGAGTTACCACATCTGGGTCCAACTCAAGCTGGCCTCAGTTTTTGACTAGTGTTTCTCAAGGCAGCTTCTTACGTCCTCTATGCTTCACTTTGCATATGGATGACATTTCTGATTGCTTCATCGATAACGGCAACATTCTTCTCTATGCCATTGACTGTAAATTTTTAACACCATATCATCTCCCACAGACGTTACTAGTTTTCAAAGTAACTTACCACACTTAGAAAACGGGTGTACTGACCGGCAACTTAATCTCAATCCCTCAAAATCTGCAGCTATTAGATTTTCTTTAAAAACAAATACTATCATATCACGTATGAAACAGGAGTATACCTTGGGTTCAACATTATCAAGATCTTGGACGTTGTGTTTGATAGTAAATTAACCTTCTTAACCACACTGACTACATCATTTCCAAAGCTATGAAAACCTTGGGTCTAATACATAGGTTAGAACGTATTTCCTAAACTGTGTTTTGCCGATTATTGATTATGCTTCTCCTATCTGGTCCATGGCAAGTGACAGTAATCTCTTAAGGCTGGTTAAAATCATTAATTTCTTCATACGTATAGTCAATAATAGATGTCCTTGACCTATCCAAAACTGACATCCTTTCTTACCTTCAGTTAAATGATCTCCCTACTCGCCAGAGACTTTCCGATCTCAGATTTCTTTATAACATAATGAATGGTAATGTCCGCACTAATAATGATCTCCTCTTGTTTCAATTACATGTTCCGAGAGCTAACAACAGGTTCAATGACTAATTTTACATTAGAACTCAAAGGTTATCTTTAGAAAAGAAATCATGCTTAATCAGAATCCCCGCACTTCATCACTCATTGACTTTTACCTTCCCAAAGCTATCTTTATGAAACTTTGATCTTAATATCAAATCTATTGTATTTTCTTACATCTATTATATTTGTTTCGGTTCATATTATAATTTTTTTCTGTTTTTGTTACATTTTTTTAAAAATACTTTTCTATATGACTTGCTAGTGTAAAACAGCTAACACTTGCTGTATCTAGAATATGTACTTTAAATAAATAAATAAATTTATCTTTTTCGTTCAGATTCTTGGTGACCCTGACTCTTCGTGTACAGGGAAAATGGCAGATGACAAGTCACAGCTCCTATAACAAGAGTACAAAGTAACCCACCAATATTAAGACATCGTCTTTCCAGCTTAATTATGGTTTGAGTAACACATCGATTGGAGGTGTATTCGTTTAATGTGATTCACCCTGAACGATAAAAATAACATTTGCAACACTCTCCAAACCACATTATCTATTTGACACTAGGGGTGCGTTAAATTTGTTGCCCGGCCACTGGCTTGACTACTGGCCTGCCCTGTGTGTAATTAAACAGAATATTCGTTGGCGAGCCAAAACAAGACAGCGGATATCTGGTTAAACCTATTGAATAAAAAATACTCATAGAAATTGTAAATGTTGATTACCTTCTTCGTTGAACATGACCGAGCGTGGTTGATTTTATATTTCGTATGACTACCAACACACTAGAATTGTGAGTACTGGATGAAATAGAGGTGAAATGTAGATAACCTTCTCTAAGACGGCTTCGTGAAATTAGCAGTTTCCGATTTGTACAATTTCCAGAGAGGGGGAAAATTTTCTCAGAATGTAGGGAAACGTATTTTCTATCCGTTCATATTAACCAAATTGTCGCTGTTAGTTGTTTTTGATAAGCTATATATCTAGCCTGTATATTGAAACAATAGTCATGATACTATGCCTACTGGACACACATGGGTAAGAGCTCATTTTCAAGCCCACTTGCGTTGCTTGAGATTAGGATGGGTAGCCAATTAAAACACGTATTTTATTGCGTGCTTTCTTGTAAGGGCTGGATTTTATTAAAGCTTACGTTGCTTTCTTTGCGTGAGATTTGGGTGAATAGCCAATTAAAATACGTGCCACACTTACCGTACAACACGCTATAAAACACGTGTTTCAATTGGCTACTCACCCAAATCGCAAGCAACGAAAGATTGAATGAAAATCAGCCCTAATAGTTAAAATAGGCACACTCAAGAAAGCAGTGAGAGTTGTAAATTCATAGAGCATCTGTCTAGAAATACAAGAGGATTTTATTCTCTTTATTAGCTACTCCTGTTAGACTGTGTTTGAAGATACTTTAAATACTATTACTTTGATCGTTTTGGATATATAGAACCGAGAATGTGATGCAAAACCAAGGGAGTCATATGAGTGCAAGGATATAATGTAGAAGAACGTATGTGTTTTAGCAGCACTCCTACCACTCCTTGATTTTACATTACATTATGCATGCTACGTATTCGAAATAATGACAGCAGCATTTGGTGTATATTCAACGCCGTACAACAGAAGCAGCTACCGTAATAATATAGGCCCTCCCCCGGTGCACATGAGTTATAGTTAAGAAGACACAATTCTAGATTTACTAATTGTTCAGGCTATTGTATACCGCGTATTTGGAGAGTTAATATATCTGTCCCTCCTCAGTATACGCAGGTTATAGTTGTTCAGAGTACTCAAGTCATTTTAATCACTTGTAAACAGGGTTCTCTATGACACACACAAGGGCAATAGTTATGTGGAACTCAAATTAATTACAAGATTATACTTGTTCCTTGTATATAGCGCTTGCGTACTAACAGCGTATGTCAGCGTTTTCTTTCAAGATAACGGTTTCCTCCTCCTTAGTGTGAACCGTCATCGTGACGTATTAAGTGTTCTACACACTTTTTTCCCTATACCTATTAAATAATTCTTATTATGTTTAATTAACAGAAAATTTCAATTGTTCTATAGCAACCCATATACAAACAAGGAATACGTTGTATACTTGAATCCAAATTATCATACAACCCAATAATTATAGTGTGGTTGGCAACAGCTGATTCTCGCCAGCTTCCTCTGCTTCCCGCCAAAAACGAGCTGCATGTCCTACTTCTAGTCAGCCCACAGCCAGACTGTAGCGCGGCCTGTTAGCTGCTAATTAAACACAGTTGCCCACGGCCAGGCTGCTAATTAAACGCACCCTATGCAATACATATTTTATGTCATTCGGATATGCCACTGGGTTATAAAAATTAATACGTTTCACAACAATGAAACCCTACAAAGCAATGTTGCAATATTTACTATTAAACGTTGGTCCTAGAGTATAAAGAAAAAAAAAAATAAAGTGGGACTTACCAACTTATCCACAGTTTCTTGTTTAAATTCCTTCCTTCTACACCAAAATTCAAGTTTTGCAAGAAGTCCGAATAAGTCGCCATAATCTGCTTTTTCCAGTTGCTTTTGACCTATCCAAACATTTTCTACTTCCAATCCTGCTTTGTCGAGTTCAAAACACACCTCATCCCCTACAAATGGATTACCAATAATTTAGTAATTTATTCCAATTATAACACTAAGTCAAAGTGGTACACCTCGGCACATGAGATCTTTAAACATGTTCAAAACAGAGTGCTGTGCGGCACTAAATACCTTTGGGGTCAGACGCTTTTCAGTTAGTACAGAATGTCAGTGCAAGCAATTTATGAACTACTGAACACTGTAAGACATCGTATGTTAACACGAAAGCCAAATTATTATTAACTTTATTATATTTATTATTGTTTTTGATTTTCAAAGCGGCCCGCGGTAGGATAAAAACTATATTAAATTATTCTATTAGTTTCGAAGGCAGGCTTTCTGACTGATATACTAATCATATTCATTACTTCTGATGCCGGCCCTCGTATAGAAAGAAGATGGACACGCCTGATTTACATTAACATAATCTCATAACTTTAAGTACGCCGGCTGACGAATATCTAAAATCCACCCCAACTTACCCATAAGGCTAGATGCGATCGGATCCAAACGATTTCCAACATGCAAGACGTTCTCTTCTAGGCGAAGATGATCATGCAAAGTACAACTGATAAACAAAACAAGAAACGTACAACTCCAATAAAGTATTGTCTGCTCGTTTACTAATTGTTCCACATAAAAGCTGTATCTGAACTCCACAAACTTCTTAGTTACTGTACATTAATTGCCCATGCACAAAATCCAAAATAGTTTCATTGAACAGAAACACTATAATGCAATCTATTGACACCTGAAATAACTAAACATTATAACAGAAAACAAAGTTGTTTTTTTTTTTTTTTTTAATTTTATTTATTTAAAAAAGAGGACCTATAGTTCTGGGCTGTTCCCTCTTTAACTTCAGGCCATCATTGTATATTATTGATATTCTTTTTATGCATCCCCACACAAAGTGGTACACATCTGAGAAATATGTCTCTCTCTCAATAACAATAATACGTTAGATTCACTATTGCTTTACTCTTTCCAGAAAATATTATTCTTTTGTTTGTCTTAACTGAATTTGATATACACAAAATAAACACAAGTGTGCATATTCTTTAACTGTATACACTGTGTTTAAAAAATACACCACATATTTTAGCAATGAATTCTCTACAGTACAAGGATAATAATTACTATGTTCAAATTTGTAAGAAACTGCATAGTTTCGGAGCATGAGGCACCCGAAGTTAGCTGTTGTCAAAAATGATTGTATCTCGACAAATAATGACAGTAGTCGTGTTGGCTTATTAAATAACAATCGAGGTTGCACCAGAAAAATTATTTAAGAAGAGTTTATTCTTTCCATTTCTTTTGTGTTGGTTCCTGAAGACGTATCCAACTGGATTTGAAACGTCGAACCTCTTGATTGTTCATTGCACAAAAAACAACAAACGCTTATTACAAGATTGTAAAATTTATGTACATACATTTTAAAACGTTTTTACAGTTGTCCGCATCAACACGTGAAACGCAAGAAACGTATTTTTTGTGGTCAAGAAAGAAACTCTTTTTATGTCGTTCATTGTAAACAAAGCGATTAAAATACTAATCTCCCTTTTTTTTTTTCGCACCTTTCGATTTTTTGAAACATCTCAAGTGAACAATAAAAAGTTAAGTGAAGCATGTCAATAACAAGAATACAAGACAGTAGTAAATATAACACCCAGTGGGACAACACAAAGATCCTGTTTTCCGGGGAAGGTTAAAAGACAGTTGCAAAGAACAGTTGTTCAAGTGTATTGTGCCGCATGTAAAAATCAATTGCGACTCACTTCGGGGGAAAAAAAATAAATAAAAACATTTCACTGTAAAAAAGCGCATAATATATGTGTACGTAAATTTACGATTTTTCAATCACCAATCTTCCGATATTTGTTTTTCGCGTGTGGCAATACTACACTGTCCAATTTCAAAGAGCGAAGATTTTTAATGGAAACTTGTTGATACGGAGTACACCACACGTGAGTGTAAAAGCTCGAACTTGTTCAATGCAATTAGCTATCTTCCATATACCGTATTCGCGTATAGGGCTGTGCGTAGTCCTTCCGCATACGGACAAATACGTTCGACTGTGTAAGCTCCCATAAGAGCAATGTAATCTGCTACGGAACCGTACTCTGTACAAGGCAAGTGCGAATGACTGTGTAACGGCCCTTATACAGGAACAAACTTTTAAAACAGAATATTTACGATACACAACTGCATCGCGCACGGAAATGTTAGAACAAATGCTTTTACGTTCGAACTTTCCATCGTTCTGAACTATTATCTGGAACTAAGATTAGGAACGGGTTGAGCAGGCAAAAATTACAAACCGATATCACCTTTCACGTAATTTCTACCTGCCTATTTATCGGTTCCTTATCAGAGCTCCAAATGTTCATTCTAAAATTCGAGCATAAAAACAATTCTTCAGGGACAAGGTGTTTACCATTTCATAAAATTTGCATTTTAACACTAGATCACACAGACCAGAAGGTAAATATTTCCACACCCAACTTTTCTGCTGATGTAAAGTGTTTCATTCAAATGGACACAGGTACACTATTTAGAACGCCACCAAAGTCTGCACATTCCTATTGATAAGATCGGCTGTGTCAACCAAGCGGCACGTAAACACTGAGGAAACAAACTGTTGTTTATAATAAAGAATAAACGAGCTCCAGATGCAACTAACGTCACTTTAGAGCTTGCTCATTACGTGAGACACAGCTACAGTATTTAAGCTATGTTTCGTTGCTAATTTTGAAATATTTTGCATTGCATGAGCTCAATCATTTTATAGAAGACAAAAAAATTCCCGAGCTATTTCAGTGTGGTTTAAGAATACAGAGTTAAAGTCGGTAATTGACAAGTAAAGGTAATGCTGGTCGAAAAGTAATGGTGAAGGTAATGTTGGAGAACATTTGTCTTCATATTACCAATAATGAGTAAAGTAAACAAATTATTTCTTACCTGGTGATAATAGAAGGGTCATGTCGATTTCTTCAACAGGTATCCCAAATACTGTCAGTTGTTCCTGACTAAAGCTGTATATTTTTGATTCCTCTGTAAGAAATCCAGTTGTTGGCAGAATATTTGTGACAACTGCTGTTCGTGTTCTCTCATTGGGGTTTACAGGTTCTGCAGACGGGTGTAAGGTGGGTGCATCTATTTGGTTCTCTTCCGTGGGAGATTTCATTAAATCAACACTCGGTTCCGGAGAATCTGGCCTGATAAAATTGGATACCTTCATCTCTTCATTTTGTCTGATATTAGGAGTCCAAAAACATGCAACACACAACCATTTGAACGCGTGAGTCTCTGCATCTGAATTATCTGCTGTCAGCCACAGTATCAGCCACGATTCCATGTTTACATTCCAAGTCATTGACTTATTCCACAGTACATCATTCACAAATATATCTGACAATTTCACAGATATAGTGCAATTAAATGCTCGTACATATATAGTCAACCTCTTCTTATATATCTGAATAACGTTCCCAATTACATTGCGCACTAGCAGATCCTTTTTATGACTCTTCATCCATACTCTAGCATGAGTAAGTACATTGTTCGTCAACTCAATATGTTTATTACAGCCAGTGAGCATTTCTTCTTTGCAATACATAGGATTCCACGACACTTTTAGAGGCACAAATTTCAATTCACCATCGTGAACCAACAATGCCTGTACCATAACAAAATCACCAACTACTGGCGAGAACTGACAGTCTGCCTTCCAGTCTTTGTCCAAATGTTTTAAACCAAAAGCAACCGTTTCGTTGAAACAGGTCAACTTAATAAAAAGAACCGTACTTTCAACGTTTGTTATTTTACCCGTTACTTCAACAATCGGTTCAGGAATCACAAGAGACTGCCAATGTGATGACTGTGGCAACACGCTTGTTACATACATCCCAAAAATTCCACTAATCGAAGGTAATTTCCACGCGGTTAAACGTACAGAATCACCAGGACGTGACATTACCAGCGCATTTTTACTTATCTTCGAATAATATTTTCCTGGTTTGAAAGTTTCACAGTAATTCGCACCATCGATTTCAAACTCCACTTGAACTTCATTTTCCGCTGTTGTCCTAATAACTCCATTTACATTACTATAATGTCGGGGCACAAATATTCCTTCATAGTCAGTCATGATATTCGAAGTGAGGGTACAAACTGAAAGCAAGAATGAAATCTTGAATTAATAATCACTTACAATTAATTAGTAATAACTTTACACACCGATAATCTATAATATACTGTTATGTATTTTTTACCATGTTACTGAATCAAATCATGTAAAGAAAATAATTTATTCAAGAACATATGAACAAAGCTATTGGTCAACTAATACCTCAACGTCACTGCATCATATTCATCTACGTTCTACAATAGAAACCTTTTTTTTTTTAATTTTTCTCGGAACTGTGTTTGCCAATGAACACCACCACTTAAGGCTGACTTACATTGGATAGTAGCAGGGTTTGAAAAAACCCGTTTCTTTTTTTAAAAAAAGGTCTTTTTTAAAAAAAAAAAAAACAACCCAGCTGAGCACATATGGGTTTTTTTCGTTTTTTTTTTCGAAATATTTCAATGTCTTTGGGGTAAAAGTGTTAAAATGTGATTTAAATTTCAAGATTGTCATTATCACATGTTACAACAATTTTCTATTCACTGCTATTTTGAAAAATGGCCGCCATTTTGAAATTTTACATTGTATCGCCGAGAAAATCTATACAGAAAATTTAGAATGTCTCGTGCTTCTGCCCTTAAAATTTCAACTTAAAAGTCCTGAAATTGAGCCCTGAAGCGTGGATGCCTGCTATGTTGAAAAATGGTCGCCTTTCTGAAATTTTACGTTGGATCACCGCCAAAATCTATTCAGCAAATTTAGTATATCTTGCTTCCACCTTAAAAATTTCAACTTAAAAGACCGAAAATTGCACCCTGTAGTGTGGTACAGACAGATAGACAAAGAACAAATATAGATCGAGGCATCACAGGAGCCTCAGTGACATTCGCCAAATGTAAATACCACATATCTATATATTAATTTAAAATATAATTCATGTTTTATAAAATCAGTATTCGAATTAACGGGGAAATCCCCTCTCGTAAAAGCTTATCCTCGTCTTACCTCGTGTCACGGAAATAACATTAACATTCCTGCCAGGGATAATTAACGCGTCTGACGATTACACAAGGAATCTGGAAATTTAATTCGAACACTGTATAAAATAAATGTTTCAAAATCTCTTATATGAAATGTACAGTCGGGGACAAAAAAAATTGGACACGCCTGTTTTTCTCCCGGCCATTTTTGAAACTGTGCGCAACTGCGCATTATTGAATAATTGACAAAAATTAAATGAAGTCCTAGTCCTACTTAAAATGCGTGCAGTTGGTTTCCTTCTTAGCTTTCCTTGATCTAGGTAAGCATCGAATGAAAATGGTGGGTGTCCATTTTTTTGTCCCCGACTGTACATATTTCCAGCGAAAAATAAATGGTTTTATTTTTTGAAGTTCACTTACGATACTTTGTGTGTTACGGGAATTTCTCGAACGCTTGTTGCAAGACGTTCTTTCCCGACAATTAATTTAAAATCAATTAACCAAGATTTATAATTCGTATCTAATAAAGTAAATGTTTCAAAATGTCTTAAATGAAATTAAATATCTTCCAGCGCAAAATAAATGTTGTATTGTTTGAAGCATTCACTTCCGATGATTTGTGTGTTCAGTTACGGGATTTTCCCGAGCACTTGTTTCATGACGGAGATTTCCCGAAAATGTAGCTTGATGTAGGGGGGAAAGTGTACATCGAAACTTCCACTGCGCGGAAGTTTGACTTCAGCACTTGAGCACTTCAGACGTAAGCGTTACGTAGTCTTCAGAATTCCGAGCATTTGCTACATGAAGTTGACAAGACTTTTTGTTTTTAAGCTATTGCTGGTGTTGATTCTACAGAATGCTTATTTGAATACTAGCACGAAAGGACTGAACTGAACTGCTGTTGATTCTACAAAATACTTATTTGAAGAGTAGCAACAAAGAACTGAACTGAACTGTTGTTGGAAAACCTAATTTTACTGAAGAATACTTGTGTTATCATCAAAGGTACGCAATAATACTAATAGCTTTACTAATTTATTATATATTTACTGGTATTACTGGACGTATGGTCTTACATCCTCTAACGTATGAGGGATAAGTCCCTCGGCGAGCACACTATTCAGGGAAAGAAGGAAACGGTTTTGGAACCTGTATATTAGGTATTATCTCGGCATTTGGTATGAATAAGGAAAAACAAGGAAGGCTAGCCTCAAAGAGCTGTTACACCTTTTTGACCGAGTGAGACCACCAGGAATCGAACCCGAGACCGCTCGCACCAAAGGAATAATACTGATAGTAATAATATGTACGTAGAGTTGAAAGCAAAAGTGCACTACAAAATTACAATCGCTACTTTTTTTTCTTTCTTCACGCAGCACATCAAGCAGTTCAAGGGACAGTGTCTAATAGTACTGTTTAAGCCAATAGAAAACTGGAGCATTCGTTTCGTTAGTCTTTGGGGACTTTGAGTTTTTTTTTTTTTTTTTTTTTTTTTTTTGTAAAGAAGAAGAATATTTTGTAAAGAAGAAAATATATGACGTATTTCTACCAATCACTACTTTCTGTTTCGAAATAAACTGAATGATTTTAAGATATCTTCCCCACACTCGGAAAATAGTTATTATTCTGAGTATAGTACCAAAATCCTTGTACAATTTGGTCAACTTCTTATTCCGAAATTTTTGATAAATGTGGAAATGCACTTTTCTTTCCAACTGTAGCTAAAATCGTTTTAGTCATGCCATTCGGACTTAGGGATGGTGACGAGACGAGACTTGGCCCAGTCTCGATTTGAAAAAGCCCGTCTCGGTACCATCCCTATCTGGATTTTCCCTTAATCATATCAGAAGAATACTTTGATCAGAGTGCGAAATACTGGGTGGGAGGGGAGGAATTCCTCCACTTAATATTTTTGGAAGAAAATATTAGTTATAGCTTGCTGTGGAGGAATAGTGATACTACTGTCAGAAGTTCGCACTTAATTATAGTAGTTCGTGTGTAATTAACGTGAATTTTATATATAATTATTTGGAACTAGTGGTTTAGTGGTATCTCTAATCTTACTGAATTTAATGTTATTGGATGTTAAAATGTGTGACCGGGACGGATCTAGGATGGATTCCTCGGGGGGAGGGTGATGGGTTGTAACACTACTATTTAAAGCTACTTTAGTTTATTTATGATCAGACTTGTGCTTTTGCAGGGTTGGTTCTTGTGCCACTACGGAAGGGGGCCAACCGCTTCCCCCTCTCCTCTGAATCTGCCTACGTCTTTCGTCTACGGTCGACATATTTCAGCGCATTTTTTTTTTTAATCCTTTCTTCCTTCCGTCCACTTGACTATGATTTTGCACCCGACTGGGATGGTACCTCAACAAATCAGAATATAGGCCTACCGTATCGCATTCCTCCCTTTTTTCCTTAAAAATAGCCTGGCTACAACTACAGATTCTTGAAGGCCTGTAGACCATAGGTATTAGGTTGGGAATTAATTTTATAAAATACTGACTATATATCTTGTTTACTTCGTTTTCTTTTTTCCTTTATTTCAGAGAAACATGCCAAAAGTTGTTGGAAGTGGTAGAAAAGTTAGTAGTGAGTGGGCTGAAGTACTAAAAGTAGACGGAGACTCAAAATGTAAATGCAAACACTGTAACAACGAAATCAGTTCCAAAATAGAAAGAATCAGAGCCCATTTGAAAAAATGTCAAGCTCGGAATAGGAAGTCTGAAGATGAGCCGTTACAAATTGAACTCAGAGAGGAGTGTTCAACGATAGTGTCACCTTCTTCAAGTGCTAGTTCCTGTGTCGATACCTCCTGTGCTCCAAGTCCAGTCAGTGGGAGTTCAATTTCTAAACCCTTTAATCTTCAACCTTCTATAAGTGACTTCGCGATAAAAACAACTGAGCGTCAAAAACAATTACTTGATAAGGCTATAGCGCAGTTCTTCTTTGCAGCAAACATTCCTTTCAATGTTGCTGAACTTAAACACTTTAAGGAAATGATTGAAATGTTAAGACCCGGTTATTCTCCTCCATCTTCAAAATTGATAAGTGGTAAACTTTTAGATACTGCACCAGAAGAGACTGAAGCTACGTTGCGAGAAAAGTTGGTATCGAACAGTGTTACTTTGACAATAGATGGATAATCTAATGTGAAAAATGATCCTATTCAGGCTGAGTATCCACACGGGATCTGAAAGTTTCCTTCTGGATGCTATGGACTGCGGTTCTGAGAAGAAAACAGCTAAAAGATGTGCTGAAGTGGTTGATTCAGCAATTCAAGAATGTGAAGAAAAGTTTGGTGTTAAAGTGTTCGCTATTGTTACAGACAATGAAAATAAAATGTCAAAAATGTGGCGTCTTCTGAAGGAGAAGTACCCGAAAGTAATCATGTATGGTTGTTCTGCACATTTGTTGAACCTGGTTGAGAAAGAAGTTTCGCCTAAATCGGTATTAAAACACATTGTTGAGGTACAGAAGTATTTTCGCAACGTTCATCAGGCACACGGATGGCTGAAGAAGAAAGATGGTTTGATGCCTCAGCTTCCAAATGATACGCGTTGGAATTCCTATCTTGATTGCGTCAAAACTTTCTTGGCTAAATATCACAAGTACAGAGAGATAACATTGGAGCATAAAGACGAAATTGACAAGTCAATTGCTAAACTATTGGACAATGTTCTCATTTATACGGAAGCTCAAAATCTTGAAAAGCAATTGTCGGTAGTTTCTTCCGCCCTGGATATTTTGCAAGCGGAATCAACTTCATTATCTTGTGCAGTGGAAGTGTGGTTGGATCTACTTGATGATGACATTTTGAAGCCGTATTACAGCGTTTTTAAAGAAAGATTTGATCAAGCCATACAACCGTTTCACCTGATGACGAATTTCATGGATCCGAAATACATGGGTCGTCGTCTCAGTAGTGAGCAGGAGAGCGCAGCAGAAAATTGGCCGTTAGAAAACTATCCTCAATATCTTCCGGGAGTTCTAGCATTTAAAATAAAAGATAGATAATACTTTGCCACGTCAGTGATGCAGGAGACAATCACCAACCAGTTTTCTACTGCAAAATGGTGGAAAATAATGAAAGCGAAAGCAGAGAAAGGTTCTAAATTACCTCCGGGGTTTTGTGACTTCTTTTCTCATCTTCATTCCACTCCTGCAACATCGGCGTCAATTGAAAGAATATTTTCGACTTTCGGATTGATATGGAATAAGATTAGAAACAGGCTTGGGGTGGAAAAAGAAGCGAAATTAGTTAAGGAATATAGATTTTTAAGATCAGGTAGTAAAGAAGATTCTACGGACTGGTGATGTGATTCTCTCACATCGTGCAACACTGAACTTAGTTACTGTGGAAAATCATTTACTATCAGGAAGTAAAACTGATTCTACGGAGTGGGGATCCATTCACATTGTGCAACACTGAACTTAGTGACTATAGACTAGAAAATCTTTTCAAACTAAATCAGAAAATATTTTTTACGTTTTAGTTTTTCAACTTTTTGTAATTTACTTCATCTTCAATGGCATTTGTGTTGACTGGAAGACCTAGCCATATTTCATTCTAATTCCTACATTCTAGGTCATTGCTCTCAAATTTTATTATTGCTTTTTGTTTCGCAATATTTTCTAAAATAGAAAATAGAATTTTATATTTTACTTCAAATATAAACATAATCCGTACATTAATCTGTTCTATAATTATCTCAAACTAAGTTTTTTTTTTTTTTTTTTTTCGTTCTTTCATTCAGTGCTTTCAGAATTTTTGGTCTTAGGAAAGACTTAATTATTATATGTTGAATGTTGTTGTATACCTTAATGTGAAAGCATCTAATTCGCCCAAAGAAAGTCTAAAATCTCTCAAAAATCACTTTCAATGTGATCACCTTAGTTGTATTAATAATATACTAACAAAGCTCAAAAACCCAGGTGGGTTTTTTCGGGCTGGGCCCACTTGGGCAAACCCTGCATTTAGCACACCATGCTAAATAAACGTACTCCACAAGCCCACAATCTCAGATTTTAATAATTTCTTTAGTTTGAGAACATATCGGAGAGAAAAGAAATGGGAAATTTTGGTTTGGTGTGTTCTGTTTGTGTACTTTCCTGCAATGATATTAAAAAAAAAAAAAGTTTCGGTAACATGGCTGCACGTAAGTAGTCACTCTTCCTATCTTAAAGGAGATATAAAAAAATGGTATTGCTTGAAAGCTAATGAAATGTCTTTTCCAACAATATATCACAACGTCCAAAGTTCCATTAATACGTGTACAAGGTCATTTGAATTGATCTTTGACCTTAAATATAATGAAGATGCACCTTCATTTTTTTTTAACTAATACTTTTTGGTACCAAAGTATACACTAAACATATCCAATCGACAAGTTGGGACAGATAATATAGATAATTTTCTAATATAATGGGTACGGTAAGTCTGTGAAAAATTTGGAAGTTAACAAATATTTTCAAGTTAGGAATTTGACTACCTTATAGTTCACTGAATTATACAGTCAGAGTTTGTCAAGGTGGGCCCAGCTCCCCCCCCCCCAAAAAAAGTTTTTTTGTTCGAGTTGGGCTCAGTTAAAAATACCAACTTTAAAACATAGTGTTTTTTTTATTATTATTAATATTTGTTTTTACTGTACCTGGACGAAATCACTTTTAATTGTGCTTTCTGAACGATTCCTGGTGTCCCTCCCCTACTCCTCTGCCAAGTTTGGTCAAGAAGGCACTCTGAACCATCGATAGGCTTACTTGTCAGATATCTATAAAATCAGGTACTTTTATCAACATCTGCGATGGTGGAGTTGAAAATCATAGTTTCTTGTGTTGATTTGGCATGGAATGACCCAATTAATAAATCATCCAAATGTAACCTAACTTACCAGATTATCACAGGCTGAATGATCTAGGGAGTACCAGCTACCGTCTAACACTTCAGAAATCGCGGGGGCTCAATGGCAGAGTGCTCACCGGTGGACAAACATCGTGTGCGTGGGTTTTCTGGGTGTTTTCCCGTTTCCTCCCATTTTCTTCATTCCATCATCATCCATCCGGC
Source organism: Lepisma saccharinum (assembly GCA_022664845.1). Lineage (NCBI taxonomy): Eukaryota > Metazoa > Arthropoda > Insecta > Zygentoma > Lepismatidae > Lepisma > Lepisma saccharinum. The sequence goes on from JAGDQP010004784.1 coordinate 74,644, forward strand.
CTGAGCCATAAGTTGCCTTAAGGCCTTTAAAATTAAATTCAAAACCCACGTTCAGAAATCGCGCGACCGAACTGAGTACTCTTTATGTCCAAGGAGATGAGCTACATTCAATGATTCCACTTTTAAGATTCTGCGTGCCAGTTACCAAGGTGAAGCATTAAGATAGCAGGTCCACGCTACGTATATCATCGATAAGTATTATCATCAGGTGTGCAAAGGCGCAGATGAAAATAAATCACATGTCTTGAATGGAGCTTGTGGAGACTTTTACCAACTTTCTGCACGAACAGAAGAAATTCTGAATCCTAAAGAAGTTCCTCCCGGTCCCACATACTCCTCTTGTTTTAGAGACGTTCTTAGCTTATTCATGGAATTTGGTTCAAAGGTAGGAGTGGCATGTGTAAAGAGCGATATTATAGATCTCGTTAGTGATATCATAGTTAAGATCCTTCTCTGGGTAATATATATTACCTCCAATAATTGCTATGACGAGAGCACGCGGAATGGGCAAGGGAAGTGGCCAGGGCTTACTGCTTGCAATACGCATAAAACATGAAATTCTTCCTGCACTTAACAATACAAGCATTAGGTGTCAAGATTTACATAAATAACATGCCGGAGTGTATTTGTTGCGTATATAACTCTCCGTCATTACTAATACTACTAATGATATAAAGCTAATAAGTAACTTAGACCCTAGTGTAATTAAGGATGATGATTTCAATAGTAAACAAATACTTTTGTAGTAGAATTTAGCAAACCTAAACGGAAACAGGCTGTATGATTATGTAAGAACTTTCCCTTTACAGGTACTTTCTGAATACAAGCCAACACACTATCTGTCAAACGGAAACCGGCCAGAATATATCCTACATAAAAACATTCTGTTTAAATTGCCTATAGAAGTGCAGGACGAATTCGACTCCGATCACCTCCTAGTATGCGTGACAGTAAGCATATCTACGAAGGAGATCAACCGCTTAAATTACAAAAAAGGCAGATTGGCATATTTTTCCTTCAATATTTCTAACAACATTCTAGGAGAGTAAGCTATTAACTCTACAATAGACATAGAAAATGCAATAGGTTTAGTTACCACTAATATTCAAAATGCTTCCCACGCTTTCATTTCCCAAACAAAAACGTACTACATATAACCCCACCCTATCGACAGATATAAGGAGACTGATAGCACTTAGGAATAATTCGTACAAGGTACACATAAACTGACTGCAAGAATTATCAAAACGGAAATCAAACGCTTCCGTTGCAAAATCTGGGAAGACAAATTCAGCAAACTAAAAAAAAAAAAAAACGATAACTCAGTTTGAAAAATGACAAAACACTTCACTAAACCATACACCATGGGTGCATGGTGGAAACGGCATAGTTTATTCAGATATAGACAAAGCTGTGGCCGACACATTAGAAAAAACGTTCAAAAAAAAAAAAAGAAAAAAAGTCGAACCCAAATAATGATACAATAGGCAGGAACTGTGTGCCCTCTTTTTTATCCTGTGCCCAAACAGCAAGTCAAGACGAAAGAAAATAGCAATACTTCGACGTAAACTGAAAACTTTTAAAGCTGTAGGTGTAGATAATATACAAAAATCTATCATTAGAAGCTATTAACTTCCTAATGAAAATCATAAATGGCTTACAGAAATTTACTTATTTTCCAAATTGCTGGAAAACAGCTTAAGTTATTACGTTACCAAAACCTGGTAAAGAACCATGTTACTTCAAAACTATAGGCCTATCAGTCTCCTATATACCATAGCAAAACTTACAGAAGCAGTCACGTTAAATAGGATCAAAAACACTTAAACACTCATAGCATCATAACTAATGAGCAATTCGGCTTCAAAGAAAACATTCCACTACCCAAGAAGTTGTTATGGTAGGGAAATACATTACAGATAAAAGTCAACAAAAACTAAAGCACAGGCACAGTATTCCTTGATATAGAAAAGGCTTTTGACCAAGTCTGGACAACAAACCTTCTCGATCAACTAATACTAGCAAAAGTTCCAGCTCCCTACGTCCACCTCCTCAGATCATACTTAAGAGATAGAAAGTTCTTCGTGTCAGTAAACCCACAATCCACTACCACAAATACTGTAAGACTGAAGAGGGAGTATTCCTGGGGTAATTTCTGGGATAATACCTACAATATTTAGTATCTACATTAATGACATCCCCACAGACAGCAATACAAACTAGCACTGTTAGCAGAGGACATATGTTTATTTGCACGCAGCTGGGAACAACAAATACACAAATATCTACAAAACCACTTACAAAAACTAGAAACCTGGTTTGCTAAATGGAAAATCAAAATTAACGTGAACAAAACCGAATCAGTATACTTCTCAAGAAGATGTAAAGAACCACAGACAACACTACAGCTATTCAATATAACCATAGAATGGCAGGAGAAAGCAAAATACATTGGGGTAACACTCGACAGTAAGCTAATATTTAGGCAACACATCCAATCTCGAATAGGTAAAGCATCAGGCCAACTTACAGAACTCAAATGCTTACACACCAACGACCACATGAACAACAAAACAAGGGAAACACTATACAAAACAATAATATGTCCAATACTTACATATGCTGCACCAGCATGAGGACATGCCACTGCTATACACACAAAGAAACTCCGAATTTTTCAGAATTAATTAATGAAACTATCAACAAAATGCCCGAGCTACACGAGGCTAGGCCCTCTACTAGCAAAGCTCGACATTCCATTAATGAAAAACCATATTGAACACCTAGCTCAAGCATTTTACAATAGCGCACATTTAAGAAATACAAGCTTATTAATTCTCTAGGAAAATATGCAACTAATATATATTGGAAGCACAAAAGACCCAATCATCATTCATCCCAATCCACCATAACAAAAATAGAAACCCATAAAACGTAATTTCTAGGCTAAACAAGGTTGAACAGTAAATTAGTACTTTTTTGTAGTGTAAGAATGTTCTTGGTAATAAGGAAAAGTGTTCTTGTGCGTGTGTGTTTTGTTTGTTAAAAAAAAAAAAACTATGACGAGCCTAGAATTTACGTAAGTTACTAACAACCCCCTTTAGTTTCATTTCAGCTTGAGCAACAATACCAAGCAGCTTTCTCCGGACTTGCGCGCATGTGTGTGTGTTGCTATTACGAATGCGCAACAGATTAATTAGAATCAATACAGACCTTTAACCTGTGTTTTTCCACCCTTTACGCATGCGTGTTTCACCAGGTAAAGAAAACAGAAGTTGAACCGATTCAGTTTTTACTTATTATTTACATAATAATTATACAGTACTGCATATTCTGATTTTCCCCCCTCTAGCAAGAAAACTCTTCTCGCGCTCTTCAGTCTTCTTGTTTCGCCTTATTACTTTCTTATAAACAAACCGATACGCGGTAAATGTCTTCGCGAAGGTCGAAACCGTAGCATCCATACCTGTGACAGAGGCTGTAGTTGCATACATGCATTCAGAGGTCGCTAGTACAAGTTGGAAAGCGATCACACTTCAGTTCATCAAGGCAGGACTACTTGGGGTCCTGACTTCCCAAACTTTCGGTTTCGGTTTAGAATGTACACTGAAGTATATTTTCGTGTGTACAACCTCTAATGGGACCAAACTGAATGCGTTGCATTGAGTTGATTGATTGTTATTAACGTCCTAAACGAGCTTCCAAGGACGGGACCTACAGTATTTAGTAAAGTAGACTCCGAACCAATCCGTTCAATGGACCCCAGCGAATTAAACTCGTGGCCATGTGTGCTGAAAGCGAGGGCGATAACCTCTGGGCCATCCCGAGATCATCTTGCATTGAGTTGATTCGATTTACTGTGTAGAATACAAGCTAATTTAGGGTAAAGGGCAGTTCGTGACAGCCAAAAAATGTGAAAATCACAGGAGAAATGTTACATTTGCAACGTCTGTAGACCGCTAAATACGTTTATTTTCTAATTACATTTTACCTTGGCTTTTAGCCCTAAACTCGGTTTAGATAGGTTTGATAGAATATGAAGTTCAGAGTACAGTCGATAAAAATGCTTTCCAAGAAGGAACCGAAGTGAATACAATGGAGCAGCTCCGAGAGATTTTATCCGATTATTATCAGAAGAGTAGCAGTATTTTAAGAGGAAATATTAAGTTCCAACTTTCAGAGGAATACTTGTTCAAAGCTTCTAGCAATAAAAAGAATGTAATTCGTAAGATCCTCCTGGTAGCAGCAGAACTTCATAAGCCATAGTCCAATTACTAAGGATAAAATGTGAACATACCTAACCCGCTATCGCTCGCTCGGCATTAAAGTGTGCCCTGTCCCCATTACTTAACCTTTGTTACGAGGAAAATCTAAGTAGCGAAATCCGCTCGCTCACGCTGCCTCGGCATTACTGTGTGTAAAAAGGTGAACATAAATATTGTTGAAGAAAAACGGGGGAAAAAGAAAATATAACAAATTTTCAGAGATAATTGAGTGTTGTTTGTGATGAAATGGGATGGAAATTAAAAATGAATAATAATGTTGTAGTGAGCTTTTAAGATGTTTTACGACGCACTTTATGTGGTGGCGGAAGGGACTATTTGGTGTAGAGTTACAGTTGTCATGTGGATGAGGGTAACGCAATAAAATGGCGCGTGTTTGGGACATTTCTTGTTTGAGTTTTATCGAATCTAATAAAAATGACGAGGAAAAGTTGTTGAAATTGTGTGAAAGACATGGTCTCACAGTTTGTGGTAAGTGTGGAAATGAATTGAAAATACTGAAGAGAAGAAGAACATACTATTTCCAGTGTAGAAAAAGGTAACGTGGCATTCAATGTAAGTGGCAAAAATCTGCAATGAAAGGAACTTTTTTCGAAGGAAGTAGGTTGACTTTGGACGAGGTTATATTTGTGGTGTATTGGTATTTGTTGAAGCGTTATAGACGCTCCACTTGATTCCTGGTACATGAACTCAAGTGGAGCCCAAACACTGCAGTTTACTGGAGCAAGTACTGCCGGGAAGTTTGTTTAGACTGGGCTTTTAGGAACAGTATGAAAATTGGCGGGCCTGGTAAAGTAGTGGAGATCGATGAGAGCAAGTTAGTGAAAAGGAAATACAATCAAGGAAAGGCGAGTTGAAGGGCACTGGATATTTGGAGGAATTGAACGTGGCAATAACCCGAATTTTTTTGTAGTAACCGTAGCAAACCGCGACAATTATAGTTTCAGACTGTTTGAATGACGAAGGCTTTCGACACGTTCGTGTTAAGTACAAAATAGAATTTGTATGCACTGAAACCAGTAGTGAAGTTTACCGGAAGAATCAGGAAGTTTTAGCTGGAGAGCATCTGTCTGCACACACAGGGCATCGAGAGCAGGTGACGACAGATCAAGTATACTATACCATTGTTGGGTAGAAGCAGCAATTTGAAGGTTATTTAGCGGAGTGTTTAAGGACAGGAAAGGTCCCGAAACAATTGTACACGAGTTTCTAATGGAAATTGGGAGAGTGTACACGAATACGTGATGAAATGAGTTTTTTTTTTTTTTTTTTTTAAGCAAACTATACTAACGTAAACCGCACGCCTTCCATGAACATGGGTGCCGGCAGTGTGTAACGAGTGAATCTGGTTTGGTCCGGCACTACTATACAAATTCCCCCAAATACATTTCGGGTAATAAAAAAAATGGTAATGTTACGAAACAACAATTTCTGTCTTCTATGCAAAAACTGGACTTTGTTTTCTGTGTGTTCGCTTTCAAATGTATTACACATACAAACTGGCAACTTTGGATTCCTACGGACTCTCCTAAAATTCTGCGTGTCATATGAAATGAACCAATCGAATAATTTTATAAATTCTATGTACGCTGTGGTTTGGGCCCCTTTGGGTTTACATCACTAAGAGCCTATCGTCACCTAAGGACTGAAAGATGAACTTCAAGGTTATATACGATTCAAACCATGGAATGATTACAAATACTGCACTTCATTTCTATTTTTTAAATAATTTTGATTTAAATATATCAACCTTGGAAATAAGTATGAAAGACATTGATACGCGGGATTATGAGAGTTTCCGCCATGGGTGGGAATTAGCAGTAACGATTGTCTAAATTGTGTAAAATTTCAAAAAGGGTATACATAAAATGAATAACCTAACCTTGACTTTTCTGACTTATTAACAGTAAAAGACAAAAGCTTAAACCAATGCCATATGAGTGTGCCGCCATGTCCCGCTCCGAATCAACTGGAGTGCATATTTTACGATTATATTGTGGATTCCGTAACACGTTTCCGTCACTACCTGTCGGATTCTGTGTATGGAAATGCCAGAAAGAATTATAATTTAAAAGCCAGTTGTGTAGAGCGTATAACATTGGTCAGTTGTTGCCTTAAGTTTGGAGCAGTTAAAGTAAATTTTATTCCTTTAAAAACTACCGTATTCGTTACACACCAAAAACAATGAAACCGGAATCCGGCCTTGGCAATAAACTCTCATTGTCATTGTTATATATATGCGCCAACATTAATTTCGGTTGATATCAGTAATAGTCTATTGTGATAGTCACATGAAACACTACGCATTGACACAATCCCTTATGTTAATATCCACAATTACCTCATAACAACAAATACAGCATACACTACTGCATCTATCAATATTACAATTTTCTATACGAAATAATAAACCTCATCCACTTCACGAACCGCTACGCCACCATTCGACCAGCCTAGTGATTACCAAAAAGGATGGTGATTACTGATCAGTGATGCCAATTTCTACAGAGCCGTTTTCCCTTCACAAGCTTCAGAATTTCCCTTTTCCGGATAAAATTTACCTTCATCCAAACTGTTCAAGTACTGTAAGTAGTAAACATATTTTAATCATTTTATCCCCCCCCCCCCAATCTTGTAAGCACAAACAAGCAGATACCTGACACCCTTACTTTGTGCTTACGGAGAATTTGAATTTGTGGCTTTAAGGCTCATGTCGGGATAGAGGAGGGGAAAGCATTCGGGAAGGTGTCGGTCAGGACCTATGTTGGAGGTGCCATCCCGAAATTTGCCTGGTGTTACTGAGGAAAAAAACTGGAAAATCCTCAGTCATGATGGACAGCCTCTGGGATCGAAAGCACGACCTCCAGAACACTACGCCAACGCTCTATCACTGTGCTACTGCGGCTCGGTTTTTTGTGCTTACGTAAGACATCGAAGTTCGTACTCAAAAGACCTGTTTAAATCTTTAGATCAACACTAATATGTTTTATGTGAATCTTATGCAGTGTTCGATTTGTCACAATTTACGAAGGGGAATCATAAAACTAGTTGCTGGTAAGTTTCAACATACTACCTGTTTGGGTAAAAAGAGACCTACGGAGAGGAGAAGACGGGGGTCCGGACCCCTGAAATTTGGATTTTGGGTTGGAATTTGTATTATTTTTGGGCAAAATTATATGCATTTTACGTATTTCACACGCAGGCAGACCTCAGTCCCCGTCGAAGGTTGGATCCCCTGAAACCAGCTTCTATATGCCTGGTAGAAATAGCTTATTCCTGCTTGAGATGATATTCGAATTCAACAACCGGAAATGAAATCCTCACGCATCAGGAAAATTTCTGCACCCCGCCAAATCGAACACTGATCTTATGTAAGCATTGTTCTGATCCAACCTCGCCGCCGCTTTATCTCTAAGCAAACCACATCCGAATTACTATTAAGGACTGAATTCTCTTCTTTGTACTTTTATTTTTGCTGTCTCCTTTTCTATGTTAAGAATACAGTGATGGGGAGACATAGTGATCAATTTTATATGCTGTCAAGAAGCAGGAAAGAAATTTGCCATCTACCTCCCACAATTGGTTGCAATGTTACTCTAATCTTTCCCATATGTTAACATTTCCCTGATCTCGGAGCTTCTGTCCACTGACTCCCCTCAGGTTTGACCCTCCTCTCCTTTCCTTTTCCTAGTACCATAAACGCCGAAATGAGGTACCGCTAGATGCA
>JAGDQP010004785.1:0-11709 GCA_022664845.1 Lepisma saccharinum
TCTATTAATATTATTGCCCCCCTTGGAAAAATTTCTGTCAACGCCCTTGGCTATAGTCCACTATCAGCTTCAAAGTTTCAATGAAGTGGCATGTTTCATGTATGTATATAAATTGTCTGTGTGCATTAAGTGATTGAGCAATCTTTAGTGCGAAAGGAGAACGAGCATTATCGTGAAGACACCAGGTCTATTGTCAAACGCAGGCTGCTTGTGCCTAGATTGTTGGTCGATTTTCTGCAAGTCAGTACAGTAATTATCCATATTGATTGTCCGGACTCTTTGCTGGCTCCTTCTACAGGAAAACATACAAGAAATATATTTCATGGGTGTAAAGGGGACAGCATCTGTGAAGACCGTCGCTGTCCAGTGTACTACGATTGGCGTACCCGGTTCACTTTTGATCATAGTTGTACAATGTGATGCAAGAAAAATTATTTCCGTTTATTCCTGATAACGAGAGCTATTGATTTCTGAATAAGCTTAATTACTACCTGTTTGCTAACACATGTGGTACACATGTATCCATCTCTTTCAGCTTTCTCAGAATTTTCAGGAGCTGAATACGAGGGAAATGGCGGATAACAATTTTATTTACTGGCCCGTAAGCACTTTGTAGGTGACCACAAACTTCTATATTATCCTTTGGAAGCTAATCTGAAACGATTGAAATTCGATTGCCAAAGGGTTTTCCAGTTTGAATTTCAATTTTATTTATGCACTTTAGGCATCTCAGACGCAGGCCGACGGTTTTCCAATGCTGTGTAGTCATGTGCGTAATTTCAAAAAGCAGCAGCGCATAGCGTGCACATTAGTCCTGTACGTTGTAATAATGTTTTTAGTAACTAATAATGCAACATCTTCTAATTTGAATTCGTGAGGGAATATCAGCCTTAGTTCTGCGTTCAACACCGATACAGCTACTGAAAGAGGGGGGAGTGCAGTGTCAATGCAAGTCTCTAGTTCCGTCGTGTTGTATTATACGTCCTTGCTGGACGATCCCTTTCTGTTGCTGAGGGTTTTAATGTCCCGTTATTCGAAATTGGATACTTCATTCGCACCAACCTGATCGGAATTGATGATATCTATGGTCGTATCCATGTTTGTAAGTGTACCGAAATCGTTGTGCGTGGGTTCTACTGTAATTCAGTTCACCTCACAGTTTTTACTAATTTTTTCACCTGGCATAAACAAAGTATTTATTTTATTGTTAACAATAGAAGATACTGATTGAAAATGTTTTCAAATTTTCTTCACGATTTGATTTCTTATATCTAATTAATTTTTAGTATTGGGTACGACCGCTTGAAGTCTATGAATGCTATATTTCCAATTATTTCCTTTTATTAGTGTGTATGAAATGTGTAGGGTAAAATACTTCAGTCCTATTTAGCTCTAATAATGATTGGAAAGCGCTAAACTCGCATCCGTTCTTAGTTTTGTTCAAATGTAGATATCTCAGAAAATATATATTGTTTGGCACGGCTGGACAAATAATTGCCATTTTTCATCTTCCGAAATAGACTATATCTCTCATTCACTTCAGTACTGTTGCATTCGATCGTGCGTTCATTCGAATTGCAATGATCTCAGTTTAGGAGTTGACTGCCACGTAAAAAGGTCGTTTAGTAACCTAAGGTGACTAAACCTGGCTTGAATGTTTGGTTGGTGTGAATCATGTCAACTTCTCGACATTGCAAACTCTCTACAGTATCATTCACCTACGAGTGTGAAAGTTACATAACTCCTAAAGAAGGATCCAATCATCATGACGACCGCTACTTTTGTATTGTGGACGTTCTCCACAATGAAGAAATAAGATACGTAATTACAAGGATATTGTGGAGCAAATGTTGCAGAGTTATCATCGGATGGACTGTAAGATGTCTGTGAAGGTGCATTTCCTTCACTGCCATCTCAATGTTTTCAAAAGGCATTTCTGATGTGAGCTACGAACATAGTAAACGCCTGCATAAAGTTATCGAAACAATGAAGAGATATCAACCTCATAGGATCCACCAAAGATGGCAGACCATGTGAGATATTCAGTGAGTAAAGATACTTCTTGTCATAAGAGGAAAAGACCTTCAAATGCTCAGTTCTATTAATTATATGTAATTCTTCTAATAGTATTTACACCAAAACATTCAGTGCTTTCAGCCAGAGATGGCGTACTTAATCTTTGTCGACAGTTACTTGACGATAAAAGTGTTATTTGTATGCTTCTGAGGTGTATTTTGAATTAAGTTCTGCGTGTAAATGTACGAAATACACAAATTTTGGAACTCGTATTAATGTACGTCTATCACAAATTATTATTACACGCTTTTTACTAACTTACTCTGTAATCATGTTTCATCTCTGGCACAAATTTTGCAACGTTAATTGAACTCATTTCCCGACATCATACAATGATGAAATTTTGCACAGCGACGTAAGTCGAGTGACAATACAACATTTCATATATTTCTATGTGTATATATTTTAAAAACATATTTTAATATTTTATTATTCCAGACCTTTTTATCCTAAAATAAATGCTACCCCGCACCACGGCTGGGTTTAGCTGGTTGCAGAACACTTTAGGATTTGGGCCACAAAATATTAGCTGGAGAAAACGTATGAACACTGATATAATTCAAAAAGAATAATAAATAAAATAAATTAAAAAATGATCTTTTAAAAAAATAATTAAAAAATGACTTTTTTATGCAAAGAAAATGGACTAAAAAGTAAAAAATAATAAATTTATGAATCGGAAAATAAAAGCGTTTGTGCTCTTAGATATTATGATTTTATGATAATGTAAGCAAGAGCACCTACGCTTTTATTTTCCGATTCATACATTTATTTTGTTGCTTTTTAGTCCATTTTTCTTTTCTTAAAAAGCTTTTTTTTTTAAAAAAAAAATCCTTTTATAATTATTTTTACTATAGCCATAGCTGTGACAGATTCACTTGCTATGTGATTCGGAGACATTAAGGGAAAACCAAAGTGATCAGCACACTTGGATTACGTAGAAAATGTAAAAAAAAAAAGTTAACTCAGTAGTTGACAAAATTTTGTATCTCATTGTAATTATTGTCTAGTATTTGTTCACCACGTGTGGCGGAGTACATCAGGCTTCAGAGGTCCTCAATTTCGAGAAAGTTAAGAGTTACTGACAAAGAGGAAGGCAGTGTGTAAGAACATAAGAGAAAAAGAGGCTAGCATCCATCTTAGTAGGAGCGATGAAGGAAATTATGATATGATTTAAACCTGATCAAAAGTGGAGGTTATGAAGACTCAAGAAAACATAGAGAAATGTAGTAGAGAATATTAAGATCAAATTGACAGAAATAAAAATGTTGAAATGGAAATAAGGAAGTTGTACTAGATGGGAAAGGAACGTATAACAACCAAGAGTAGGGACAGTGGTAGCCTTGACAGAAAAAAAAATACCAGGGAGTATTTTTAGTTTCTACGTATATTACAACAATGCATGGAAACTAAAGCGATGGAGACAGAGATGAAAACCATTATGATAATTATGGAAATTAATGGAGGAAAAATTAAAAAGCAAAGTGGAATGGTGAAAATATCCCACAGTGGAGGAAACTGTAAACAATTGCAAGACATTAAAAACTCGATGAAAGAAAAAACATATTAATTTGAAGTTGGTAAAAGGGTGTGTTGATATACAGAGTCAATATATTGCACTTAATCATTCATTACATAGCATAATCGTAGTAGTATGATAGAGAGTTTCTCGAATCCTTATGATGCGTGATTGAAGTGGTTGTACGTACAATGCTTGCACAACTGAACTGACTTGTGTATGCGTGATGGGAACGCATGTGCAGATGAAATTAGGTTATCAAAAGACAGGTAGCGAGCGAAGTGGAAGAAAAAGTAGCGGCCATGGAAAAGCGGGTGGGAGGGTTAAGCGGAAACACTGACGGGCACGAAGACATTAATATTGGAGGTCGTATCCTTTGTTTGGTCAGGCATGCAGCTATTTCAGTATTTGATCTCTTTCCTAGATAACGCACGTAACTCAGTGATAACATATATAATGTGAATATAGGAAGAAAACAAAGATAGAAGAAAAATACATATACATGAATCGATATTCAGATGCTTGCGTTTACATCGGTATTTGTAATAATCTACATAATTAAAGATTACATTAATTTATGGATAGATTTATTTGTGTTGCTGGGTTATAACCTACTCCTCGGTTACTGATCATAAATTATGTGGAGAAATTTACTTCCGGTTTAAAGCTTAGAGTAGAGAAGAAAGTAAACCCTATACAAGGTGACTGCGCCAGAATGAAAGTTTATTTTAAAAAATGGACTGAAAAATATTTACCCTACGGCTCTTTAAAAAAAATAATATTGATTTTTTATTTCACTGGCGAATTGAGGAGCTATCGACATATTGAAAATTGCATTTCACTGGTATTGGAAAATGGAATATTGTTGATAAAGAAAAAGCTTTTGAAACCTTTCAAATCGAAGAATCGTCGAAAATTTAATATTATTTATACCTAAATATTGTTAATATCGAAGAACCATTTAAAACTGAATGCTGTTCATACCGAAAGATCGTTAGAATCTTAGATTAAAACTGAATATCGTCTATATGGAAATTTTGTTTGAAATCTAAAATTGTTTATATCTAAAAACAATATGGATATGGAATATATCTCATATCGGAAATACCTTAGAAATCGAGCGTGGATAATATAAAAATATATTTCAATATCCGTATTCTATATTTCTGTTTTCGATTCTCGATATGAATATTTCTGCGTTTTTAAAATATCGATCGATATATCGGAATCTAGACAGCGCAGCATATTCCCGGAGTATTCCATTTTAACTCCCACATAATATTCCAGGAATATTCGAAATAAAGCCTGCCATAATGAAGAAATATTTACAAGTTTTAGCATGTTTACTTGTATTTACTCTGTTTACTACAGAACTTTATGTTCCACAACGCAAGACATAATAAAATTTGATAAATATACAGATATTACACAGAGATTGTTCCATGTTTTTTTGAGTTAAGGCGTGTAAAGACAAAATGTGTAGGTGTAAATTAAGATTCTTCGTATAAGTTTGGCGTGTGTTCTCGAGAATTTAGAGGGATGACATCTGGATTGATGGACCCGGATCTTTAGATCTACATCCAAATCTCGGATCCATGGTTTCAGATTCATTTCGGATATCCGAATGTCAGATGTAGATCCTGATTTTGGATCCAAGGTTTCTGACTGGATCTTTGGATCGGAACCGAAGATCGGTTTCGGATATCTCGGTTTCAGAAATTCAGATTTGGGTTTAGTATATCTGGATCCTTTTCGATCCGGACCCAGCCATTTCTACTTTAAACGTCTGCCAATGCATTTTGTAATCTTTGGATAACATGTCTGGATTGGGATAATAAAAAAATGAAACACCGTAATGAATAACAACCCTAGAAGCTAAGGGATATAAGGAACATTGAAGTAGAAAAAAATCAATGTAATCTTTTATGTATAATTAAAAATATAAGTCACACGAAATATTTATCTTTGGTACATAGACACATTACGATCCAAGATTTCTTAGGACAAAATATGAACATTTTTTGTAACTTATATTTCAAGTTATATGCGAAAGATTAAATTGATTTCTTTTTCTTTTTCAATGTCACTTATTTCCTTTGGTCTCAATAGGCTCGACAAATATCACTACGACTTAATAGCTCTGTTACTTCTGTGAGGAACTTAATTTACCATAAACTTCTGCAAACAAGATTTTGAATGAAGAAGTATAAAATTGATTTATTATCTTCCTCTTCTTGTTTTCAAAGGATGAAAGCCTAATTCTTTTAACTACAGAAAATGAAATTCATTTAACTCATTAAAATGGAGATTCAATCCTTCACCTCCTCCTCCTCCTCTTCTCTGTCTGTCTCTCTCTCTTTCTTCCTTCCTTTCTTCCTCTCTCGTAACTAGTGTTTGATCTCTGTTTTCCATCCTCTGTGTCAAAATATCATTCAATTGTTTAAACACGACCTTCTAATTTCAAATGAAACTTACATCCGCTTTGAAAACGTTTCTCCGTATTCTTCCAACAACAAACACTACCTGTGAAGTTTCTGTCACGAATTGTTTTCCCTTATAAACCAACAAAAGACAGAAAACGAACCAAAGAATAGAGAAACCCAGATGGTAAATGTTGCTAACTCCTTCTTGTTTGTTTGTTAATAACATAAAGAAAAAAGATATTTCGGTTACAACAAAGTGTTTAGATAAAAGGCGAGAGTAACTGTCTAATGTCTAAGCTAAACTTTATTGTAATAGTCGTTATAACGTAATGTTCTTTTGGGTCAATGGTTCATACCAGATTTTGTATAAAATGTTGAGTCAATTGGTTTTTACAAGTACGCTTTGTATTATCGTGACCTATAAATTCCATCTTTCATCTGTTATGTACTCAAATGCAGTTAAAAAGTTCCGAGACTGGTAGAATAAATATATACCAACACATCTAACATTCTCTCACAGTGGTATCTTTATATAGCAGTACAATCTTTTATTTGTTCCTATGTCTATCATTTGCTTCTCGTCCTTCCAAGAAACTTTTACCAAGCAATCGGATGTTCTTTTTTAGAAACTGGTGTGGAAGTACGAGGTTTGGAGTTTTTAGTACGCTTACTAAAAATTTGGGGAAACTTCTACGTTACTTTCGTCTAAACAAGATGAATGAACTGGTTTCAGAGGTGTATAAACAATAATTAAGTTCAAAAAGGAAACAATTTACAATGTTTCTACGTGTCAGCTTTCCTTCTAAAATGACGCCTGTGCCTTCCTTTCTAAGTAATTGCGAATTTTATAATCGCGATTGCTTCTTCTCTCCATGCTACATCTCCCTAACGAAATGTTCCACGATTTAAGTTTTCCATGAAATATTTGAGTTCATTTCAGTTAGAGTTTTCAGCTCTCAAAAGTGTACTATCAATTTGGGAACATCTTATGTTGACAATAAATTCCATAATGTATGAGATATTTTTGAGCCCGGGTCGCTCAGTGGTAGAACGCTCACGTCCAGTACGTAGGGTCCCCGATTTGATTCCGGCTCGTGCCATGTGGACTTTGTGGTGAACGAAAACGGTGTGCGTCGGTTTTCTCTGGGTTCTTTCGTTCACTCCCACTTTCTTCATTCCACCAATTCTCCCATCATCAAACGAACCAATAAAATAGTTTGTTAAAATGTTAGAACCATCACTTTGGATCGGGTTTACATCATAAGAGCCTATTATCACATAAGGACTGGAAGGTGAATTTCAAAGCTGACATATGATTCAAACTACAAAATTATTAAAAATACTGCACTTTATTTCTATATATGAATATCTATATATATTTTTCTAGCTTAGACAAGATTTCTGAAATTTACAAAGACATGTCACTAGAATCTAACTTTTCTTTCCATCAAAACCCAATACATTTGCGCTCTGTAACTAATTTAGTGGACCACGTGCTAGCGTACGTTTGCTCACATCCGCCCCTGATCCAGCTTGAATTTGCTTGGATCTTGATGGTACAAAAAAATGTTTTTAGTGACATCTATTAGTTAATTTCAGAAAGTTTGTCCGAAACAAAACTAAATCGTACACAGAGAAATTGTTTGTAGTTAACAAGAAAATTGTTCAAATGGGACCCAAAGAAAGTTTTATTTGCTTTAAATCAAAGTTTATTTCAATGAATTTGATTAGCGCTAGTGAACAAAAATACAATAGTACCGAGGAGACTTGAACACAGTCCGGTTAGTTGGCAGCTTGATGATGCCTTACATACCAGCCTACAACACTTAATGGCTGAAGTTAAGTGGAGTTCGGCGTATATAGAAAAACTTTTAGAGCTTAAAATTTCCATCATAACAGCAAAGAAATACAATAATACTGTACTATAAGGCCTTCTGTACGTTTATTAACAATAATCAATACAGCATTAAAGCGTTTCTTCGTATGCTACGTCAATAACCAGGGCTATAAATATGTTCTAAAACTCAGAATCAGCTTTGTTTACTAAGATTCTTGTTTGTTTCATTAAACAAAGCAAATTTGTCCAAAAACTCATTTATTTCTATATAACTCATACGTCTGTGCCAAGCACATAAAATATTCAGAAATAAACAAGATTTTAACCACAACAAAATACTCCAGAATTGTATGTTCTAAATTCTGTAATTAACAAGCAATAATATTCCATTTTGCATTAATAATATAACTATTAAAGTTCCATTTGTAGTCCCCCATCAATTGTGAGGGGGTACTCTGAAATATTTCTCTTTAGTACAAGGGTTTGTTGCAGTACTATCGAATTTTAAATAGCATCCCACCCACGCGCGCACTGTGTGCTTTCGCTAACTCCATTTATGTACACAGGGTGAAGTTCACAAATTATCACGAACACAGCATTAACAGCAATATACAACACATTGCCATGCGGCTGGATACGTAATTAAGTCTGAAGCACATGAGTGCTTTTCTGGACGAATGTCACCCTTGCATTATGAGTTATTCTCTCAGGTGTCTATGGTTGAAATCATTCACTTGCAACTTACCTTGCACTCCGTTCACCGTAATGACGGATAATTCAATTCTTCCTTCTTTGGTCAGCTCCATCTTGCTTCACTGCTAAACAGGGAAAAAACATTAATGAGTTTGATGCAATTAAAATCTTCATTCACTATCACGAAGAACGGTTGTTCTTCGAGTGACGCTAAGAAACGAGTCTGTTAGCGGCACTCACATACACAGCTAATACAGCTAATTTCGGATCTAGTGAACTATAAGACCCATTTTGATACTTGAACTTGTATTTGAAATACTAATACACAGAAGAAAATTGGGTCGGTAGGACTTCCCTGGGACCCCCTAGGGCGGTTCGAAAAAAATAATCACAATATCACATTTCTGGTGATAGCACTGACCCCAGAGCATATAGGCGGCCGAAACTTCTGGAATCGTAATCTACGTTTCAACGACTTTCAAACGGTGTATCAGACGTCAACATCGGTGAAGGGATTAAAAAGTTATGTCTTTTTTGTTAGCCCAATCATAGAATTTTCACAAATTATAGAAAAGAGCCTCTGTCTTTTTGCTTTAGCAAAAAATGGTAGGTACCAGGGGGTTTTGGGGATCAATTGCGGACCTCGCAGAGGTAAATTGATGCTTATTTGTTGATAGGAGTTACCGTTTTCGAGATACGCAGCCTACCATGGTCCAAAATCGACCTTTTGTATGAAGAATATGCATTTTTAATATGCAGCCTTAAAAAATAAGTGATATCAGTACAAGAACCCCTTCGAGATAAAGGAAGAGTAATGAAAAAATTCTACTCATAAAAGAAGTGTATTTTCCATTTTGCGAGAGACTTTCTTTGTGTCACTATGAGGGAGGGGAGGATACTAAGTCTCTTAATTTTATTACAAAGGAAACACTTCCGCCATAGTGACACAAAGAAAGTCACTCGCAAATTAGATATCACTTCTTTTGTGAGTAGCATTCTTGCGTCACTCTTCTTTTATCCCGAAGGAGTTCTTGTACTGATTATTAACATGCAATAAGTTGAGAGCGATTAAAGATACGGTGAACACAACCGCATCAGTGACATTTTGAAAAAAATATCCACATGATTCCACCAAAATTCCTCCGGTATGTCACTTGTTTTTATTCTTATTTGAATAATTTGTGTTGATTTCAAGATGGCGGACGAGGTGTGTAACAAGCGTCAGTGATGCAGTACTTGTTCTCATTTACACTGCTTCACACGAACCTCTTCCACATGACTTTACTTAAATTAAATAGTCAATTAACGAGTGTTTCCTCTTTCCCTGACTTTAATTTTTCAATTCTTAAAGTATTGGAATATTATTCGAATTACATTCTGCATTGGACACATCGCTTCTCCAAACCAGCTGTGCTTGTACACAAAAGTGCAGTGTTGTGTTGTCACTAACGATCTTAGCTCCATCACAACATATGCACTCGTAAAACGACCACTATGTAGTGAATGCGTTTTACAACTCTTGGCAGAGAAACGATTCGTTTATAAACGCGTCCTCTTGCATATGCTGTTTTTCGCAAGACAGTATGTGTATGAATCATAACATACTTTTTTTAAAAAAATGTATTTTTGTTCCTGTTTCAACAGTCTGCTTAATTTAGCGCGCGCATGTGCACACCCACATACACTCACATAAGCGCGCTTATTTTACAAAAGTATGAAAAAAACAGCTCTAGGTGAAC
The DNA here is from genome assembly GCA_022664845.1 of Lepisma saccharinum. NCBI lineage: Eukaryota > Metazoa > Arthropoda > Insecta > Zygentoma > Lepismatidae > Lepisma > Lepisma saccharinum. Next base: position 10,288 of record JAGDQP010004785.1, read on the forward strand.
CTACTCTCGTTTAGTCGTAGAAATTCTGAATTGAGTTTTCATGACTTTTGTCTATTAAGACTTGTTTTAGGAAGCCTTGTTTTAGGAAGACTGTTGTCTATTGTACTTTTAAAAAGTACAATATTATTTGGTTTAAATACATTTACATATTAAAATTTTTATAATACTTATTTGTATATTATTTGATACCTTTAATAAAACATATTCTTTTTCTCTTTGCTTTACAGGTGAGTCCTTACATCACTATACAAGTATGACGATGAATATGAGTACGTCAGATTCGTGAGTAAGAAATTTGTAACAAAAACGCATGACATTTAATATGTTTTCTCAATTTTTCAAAATTATTTACTTACATTGGTTATGATTGACGCTTGTTATCATAGTTTTATTTGTATATTTCTTATTCGATGTCCTTTTTAAATTTTCAAATACCTTAACTAAAGTTTCGAGAGCCGTGAGAGTAGTAATGGTATTAAATAACGAAGAAGTAATAGAATATTTGCTCTCCATCAGATTGAATATGCATTCGTTTTGACATTACAATACATTAAGATTCGAGATTCGTAAAAAAACACCCAGCAATGCAAGCAGCTCGCTGCCTACGCAGTCCAGTCAAGTCAGCTCAATTTTTAGGTAAACCTATAACAAACTGCAACAGAATTTCTGACAATGATTTATAGGTGAAAAGTATGTGCTGAAAACGATGAAACAAAGTCTACCACTGTAATTTTATTCATAAATCCAATATGGCAGAAATGAACAACATGGCGGATTTTCACAGGCTACGTATATCTGTAAGTTTGTTACCTCGTAGAGTCTAAACTACTTGAGCGATTTTAACAAATGAGGTGTCGTTGGATTTATTGTCATCTGTACCGTGTTCTAAGATATATGAAGTGATGAAATAATAAATCAATTAAATAAAAAATGCGATGAAACATGTTTAAATCTTATGTTAAATCTGTAAAAAGCACATAGATGAACTCATTAGTGCATAGCGTTTCATAAAATTGTACACCGAAATGAATATTTATTATTCGGGAGCCAAATTAGCCCGGACCCGTAAATGCGTTTGTAACATAATACAGAGATTCAAAGTGACATAACCTGATACATGATCTGGCAACTGTGTAGATAAGCGCATAGGAATAAAGAGAAGAAAAATGAGCTCCGGCAGGTGCGCGGTTTCCCGCACGAAGTAATATAAGTAAAATCTTAGTCTTTTTGTTGTTTCATTATTAACCTGGGCTGGGTTGCAAAAAAATACTTAAGTGTAAAATCTGTCTTAATCAGACCATTGAGCTCTACATAATACTGGAGTGACTGATTTAAGTAGTCACTCCAGTATTATGTAGAGCTCAATGGTCTGACTTAAGTCAGATTTTACACTTAAGTATTTTTTTGCAACCCAGCCCAGGT
>JAGDQP010004785.1:11809-33865 GCA_022664845.1 Lepisma saccharinum
TAAGTCAGATTTTACACTTAAGTATTTTTTTGCAACCCAGCCCAGGTAGCCTAATTTTTGAGCTATTATTAGTTATTCACAACTCACAGGATTTAATTTTCTTTTGATGTTTGTGTTTTTACTGGGCTAAACTATGATCCCACTATCGCAAATGTCTTTTCAGTCAGAAGGGTTATTAGGGGTCCTGGTCCTCCTTGGTCCCTGGTTTCTTGATAACCTTTTTGATACTCCTTTAAACCTAAAAGCTATTGACCGGTGTAGTGGTCGATTATCGTATACTTCAACTACTATCCGCTACGCTTCAGACTTGGATATAGAGAAAGTAATGACTCGGTATGCTAGGAATAACTAGAAGGGATAGAAAAACAAAAGGAATAATTCGATGCCATATAAAGGTAGAAGATGGGATTAAGACTGCGAAGAAGATAAAGGGTAGATGGGCTGGTCAGATAGCTAGAAGAACAGATGGAAGATGGACGATAAATGTTCTACATTGGATTCACACAGAAAAGAAACGAGCTAGAAGAAGATGACCACATGTTAGATGAAATCAAGCGATTTTCTGAAACTTTGTGCGTAAAAACAGCACCTTACTGAGTTCTTTTGAAAAAAGGTAGGGGAAACCTTTATCAAATAGTGAAAATGGCTAAATACGTGAAATATATATAATTGCATGAAAATATCTAGCGTTAAATAAATCAATCAATAAATAGAGCTGATGAAGGAGAACAATGTATTTTACACAACATTATTTTCTCTACTCTCATGAATACGACCTGTTTTTTTTTTTTCTAAAAAAAGACAGTGTAAAACATGGGTAACTCTGGTTGAGAAACGAGAATAGATCTTATTTCTAAGTTGAAGGTGAGCGACACATCTTTGATAGAATTCCTTTTAACGATTTATAGATGGCGTCTACGGAAGAGAAGATACGCTGATGTGCGTTTGTTCACATTGTAGCCGTGTGTTATCTTCCCTCTCCAATCTTGTCACCATCACTGCTTTAAAGCATATATCTATTTTATTCTTTTCACGCTCCCATTTTAAAACTCACTTTTTCTACGACGATATTGAATCTCAGTCTTAAATGTTATTTAATGTCAAGCCAAATCTCCTTTTTTTTTTATCAATGGCCTCTCTGAAATTAGGTTGATTCGAATTTATGACCTTTACCACCCTTTGGCTCAGGCTGGAATTGGGTTGAATTAAGGCGTGTTCTAAAGATAAGGAAAACCTGTAAATTATTTTTGTTTTAAATTACAAATTTTACTTTATGGAAGCTAAATAATGTTCCCACAAGAAAAAAAAATGATTTAATGGAAGTTTGTTTAGGTCTATCATAGTTATTAGGGCAACAAGCTCTTTCCAAATTTTTATACCTACCTTAACTATCGAAATTGGTTATTGTTATAAAAGCATATAGATCTGGTTAAATTAAATCATAAGGCAAGGAGTGCATACATACTGTAAAAAGAAAAACAATCTTGGTCAGAATTGGCTTTTTTTTAAGATTATTTGTTTTCCATAACCAACCAAAAATATTTTCATGAACATCCTTTTCTACAAAAATGGCCACCATATTTTGTTTTTAGTTTATCAGCTTCATTTTAGAATAAATTTGGAATCCCTAAAATTCTTTTCTGAAGAAAATAACTCACATTGATAACATTGTCCGAAAAAATGTTTTCATTTGATACTTCGTACGTTGTTTTCTTTTTCTGTTCTTCGTGTTTAGGTGTTCAGTCTCCCAATTTTGAGGGCGTTTATCGTATAATTACCATTTCTTTGGGCCAATGCAATAACACAGTTCCCAGTTTGTAGTTTAAGTGAAGTTTCAAATACCGTATTTTTCTCTCAACTCAAGTGGTTTCGGAAAAAAGAAGCAAAAATATAAAAGATTATTTGACAAATTTTTTGACGAGAAATGGCTGCCATTTTTGATAAAATTATTATTTTAATTTTGGGGAACATCGCTAGAAATTTTATTAATACCTTAAGGAATATTATAAAATTGATCCCGAAAGATTAGGGGTGCAGGTGTGGGCTCATTGAAATATATTTCTAAAATAGACTTTTCACACATTTTCAACCAGAATGTGGCCGTCATTATGGTCTAAAGACAGTTTTATATTTTGGGAACATAGTTATAAATTTTATTTAGACCATAAGGAATAAGAAAATCAGTCCCGGTGGTGCACGTGGGGTCCCTCTGGCTCCCTTTTTAGTAGTAATTCATTTTTAGGAAACATAACAGATAGAAAATCAATCCTTATTATACCACATTACTTAAAAGTGCGGAAGAATTCAGAAAATATACATCATGTACATCCCACTATCGTGTGTATAATTGAAACTGAGTACCTTACTAGCTTATAAGATCAGATTTCTTGATAGAACTTCATCAATATTTAATTTTACACACATAATAATAGAAACAAAAGTTTATACAATAATTTCAAATATATCTAAGGTTATTAGATAACAATATTCCTCAATTAATTTAATCAAAAACGATTTAAAATTATAACACTGGTTATCGCTGGTTTCATTTTGTCTATAAAAATATTAGGGTCCATCTATTTTCCACATGGCTATTATACTTATGTAGGAGTCAGTCAGTCAGTCAGAGTAAATGACGTTAATTATGTGTGAAGTGTCGAGCAATTCTGCTCATGCCTTCCAATTGATTTGTGCTGATGGGATGAAAAAACGTATAAGAAGTGTCCAGGACGCAACTGTCGCAGCCCTGGTGAAATGTATAGACTTGTTGTGTACATGAAGTGTGTAAAAAGTATAGAGAGGAAGAGAATGAAGAGGGGGAATGGTTTGTGTCTGCTTCTGCAAGATGATTTAATCACTGAGATGTTTAGGCTGTATTAATGGTCATTAAAAAGATCAATCATAATTTGTATGTGTTTTGTTACATGATCATTACTTTATGGTTTTCGTTGAGAAAAGATTTTTTGTAAGATGTCAATGACTACAGGAATTGGTAGTCTTAGTAGCTCCTGAAGAAGTAGCTGTCTGAGACGCAGAAACATCTGATTTTTTCTTGATGTTAGACGGGTGTAGTTGGCGTTTTTCTAATACTTTTTTGAAGACTTTATATCCTCTCTAATTAGATGTGTGATGTTCACCACAATTGACACAAGTCGGTGGGGTATCTTGTGAAGCTTTATTGCAATCTTTAGAGAGATGAGTGTCTCCACATTTGAGGCATCGTGGAATATTGTAGCATGAATTCTGTGCGTGCCCAAATTTCTGGCACTTAAAACATTGAATTACATCGGGTCCTTTGTATTTCTCAACGAGAATGGAATAGTGAAGCACATATTTGATTTGAAAGATGGCATTAGAAGTTTCTTTTTGGCGAAGAGTAACTAAGAAAAGTGGGTAGACAATTTTCTGATGCGTATTTTTGTCTTCGTCATGTAATTGTGAGACACTTATTACTGAGAATCCAGAAGCAGTGAGATCTGATTTAATGTCTTCAGGAGACATATCAATGGGAAGTTTGCGGAGTACTGCTTTAAGTGGACAATCTTGTTTTTTAGGTTCAGTAGAGAATTGGAGCTTCTGTTGAAGACAATAAGCTTAAATCTTATCGTAGTTCTGTTTGTTTTGTGGTTGAAATTTGATAAATTCTGCTGTTTGTTTAACTGTCGGACGGACTTGGCAAGTAGAAATGAGAGTGTTAGTAAAATTGTACTTGTTAGAAATTCCATAGAAGTATATTCCTGGGAACCTAGACTGGCGCTGCGAATCATCTGATATGTGAGACCGATTTCCATCATCAGGAACTACTTGAAGTGGAGCGTATTTATTTGAGATTTCAACCAATGAAGTAGGGCTAGTAGCTTGTTGGCGTACATGACTGACTTTCTTAGGAGAAATGAAACCTTCGACATCAATGTTAGTTAGAGGATCGTTAGTAGTAAGTGAGATCTGCTGATCAGAAGAAGTGAAAGTGGGAAACTCTTTAAGAGAATTAATGTCAGGTGGAATTGTAGTAACACTGGTGGCAGTTGTCCCAAAAAAGGGACGAACCGGACGAGCTTTTGAAAGAGATTTCCGTTTGCCTTGACGTTTGCGTCCTATCATTTCTTCTGTGACAAAACATAATTCTTCTTTATTCTTTATTTCCAGTTTCTTTATTAGATATCGGGGATTCATATTACATAGGTCGACCCTGGTAAGCAGTTAATGCTCTGAGCCCATTCTTGTAAGCACAGTTGAAGAAACTTTATTTTATATGGGCCAGCCTGACCCATTACTTTACAATCTTCTCTTATAAAAGTATAAAGAACGATTACTTCTGAGACGTATTGAATGGTTTTGTGAAGGAAATAATATACTACATCCCAATATAATAGAATTTAGGAAACAAATTACAGTACATCATGGTCTTAAAACTTTATCCTTATCCATTCAAAATGTTTTTATCAATTAAAAAAAAATATATGCAGGTTTCATTGACATACACGCAGCATATGATAATGTTCCCATTCATCAATTGAGAACACTGCCGGAAGACAGGCACATAGGCATATGCCCTTTTCCCGGCAATCGCTTTAAATAATCCGCCAAGTTCTTTTATACATGTCTTGCAAATTTCAAGTCAATATCTTTATTCGTTAGCTTGATAGAAAGAAATATGTAGGAAAGTTTCCGCAAGTGAAAAATGTATTCTTGCTTTTGGACCCTGCTGGCGGACAAAACCTCAGCTCGACAATGATTAGGTTTTGTTCATGGTTCAGCAATGTGTTTTATTTAGAACTTATTCACATATTTTCTGTCAGAGGCAGTGCGACAGAAAGATTGGTCTAGTCAGATCACACATAAAAATAAGTGAATTAGCTCGTCACCTAAAAAAAAACATATGCTTTTCGATTGAAAGTGAATGGTAGAAATTAGTGCCATAGCTAGAACGGTGCTTAAAATGTTTTTGGGCGGCCACTTTAAATCCAAGATGGCGACTTTTTCAAAATGTTGTAATATTTTCCTCAACTACTCTTGATAATACACTTTTATGCCAAATTTCGTATGTCTAGCTGAAACGTTGTTGAACATTAATTTTTGGAGCCCGCCATTTTGGATCCAAGATGGCGTCTTTGGAGACATTTTGTAATATTTTCATAACTTAATGGTGATGATGTACCGTCATACCAAATTTCGTTTTTCTAGCTACAACCATTTAGGCTGTGGCACCATGAAATCTTTGATTGCCGAAAAAAAGGGCACATAACATGCATACACGATTTTCACTATATTTCCACGGAAACTTTGAATTCTATGCGGTTAGTTCACAGTTTTCAAATCTGTCTATGCGCTTTATACTAGTATCAACGACATAAATATTCTTTCACTAACTTCTTGGTATATTTCAACCTAAATCTTTACCAACTGTTTACCAAAAGTGCGTTTTTGCGCTACATGTGCCCTTCTTCCGGCAATATCCTCAATTATTAACATTACCGCAGCAAATTTAAAATCCTACAAATTTACTTAAAGTCAATTTGGAGATTATCAAATCTAGAACTGTTCAAGTTAAATTTAACTATAGATATAATAACAAAGTAAATATCAATTCAGGAATGCCACAAGGGAGTCCCCTTTCCGCAATATTCTTTGCTCTTTATTTAATAATAGATCTAGCTAAAAAAAAATGTTTTAATCGAAGTTAACTAATTATATATGCGGATGATGTTTTAATTCTCCACTCTCCTGATGTTTACTCCGTTCTATCATTTCGAGAATTTGAACGTGATATCATATCTATAGAACAATGGTTTAACCGACATAATCTTTATCTCCCTTCTGAAAAATACAAAATTTTAATATTTAATAAAACGATCCAACAAATTAATTTAAGACACAATAGATTAACAGATTTTAAAATTATTAACTTTATCAAATATTTAGGCATCTTTTTAATAATAAAAATACATGGCAACTACATATAAAATATATATAAAGAAAAGCCGATAAGTTGTTCAATCTATTGTAAGCATTGTCCACCACTAAGTGGGGATCAGTTCCCTCCTGCCTAATACAACTTTACAAAAGTTACTTCCTTAGCATATTGGATTATTTATTTATAGATGGCAGTTCAATCAAACAAAAAGATAGGGGAAAGTTGGAAATATTACAACGTAAGCTTCTAAGAAGAGCACTGGGACTACTGAACAGTACCTCAACTTTATTCATACTGTATATTCAGAACTTGCGTTGGTAAACATCCATACTAAAAGATGTAACTCAATCATTACACATATCTCATAAATATATGACAGAACTTTTGCAAAAATTGGAGCAAAAAATCAAAAAGACAAAAACGTAATAAAGTAACACAATCTAACATCTGGAAACAGCAATATTCCAGCTACAGAGAAGAAATTAACTCTATCATTAGTTATAGATCTAACCAATTGTTTTCATTAACATTTGTAAGTCAAGACAGGATCTCTACTTCAGTCACAAACTTCACTATCATGTATTATTTATGATAAATGGCATCAATATAATTTTATATATTCAGACGGGTTCCCGTACTTCTTCAGGAGTAAGTACAGCGATTTATGTCCCGAAAAGCAATTATCAGAATTTAATAAGATTACCATCATCTACTTCAATGTTTACAGCTGAAATATATGGCATCTAGCATCAAAGTATGCCTTAACTTTAAAAGATACAAATATCCTTATTTTAACAGATTTTCAGGCTGCAATCCAAGATTTAAACTCTCCAGAAAAAAATGCTGTTTAGCATCTCACCTCATGTAATTAACACTATATATGTTTTAAACATCTTAGCTGCACAAGGACGTTAAAGTACATATAACATTTTTAAAAGGGCATGCTTTCTCAAGACATCACAATCGCACAGACTAACTTGCCGAAAATGCTACGAAAATTACTAATATCACACAAATTATTCTTTTCTGGACCGATTGATTAGAGAGAGTAAGGAAAAAATATATACGAACAGTGCATAGAATGGACACAAAATCTTTTCTACACAAATTAATAAGCCACACATTCATCTAGATAAGCATAAACCATGATTTCACAGATCTAAATCATGTCGACAAGTAATAGTACTTATTAGCTCACCCGTATGACCGTCAGTGAACCATACTCGATTTCAGTAACTACAAGTCACACAGAGATGAACCATACACCGATGGATTCGTCATGGTCTGAAACGGTGGGGAAAATTATCAGTTTGACTCTAAAAGTGGCAGGTCCTTTTTGAATCGCTTAGTATTCGGTATTTTTGGGAATATCTCGACCAAACCTGTACATTTCGACTCAGACTAATTTAAACATATTTAAATGGTTTTCATGTATTTTCTGTACCACCTGCCGCCATCTCGAAAAAACGGACCTTTCCCTATATCATCGGTGTTAATTCAAAAATTTCTACCAAACCAACATATTTCTACTCGGATCAAATATGTACTTGAATGTTTTTCATTCATTTTGGTTCAACCGGCCGGCCGCCATCTTGAAAAAATATACATTTCCCTATATCTTCGGTTTTTATAGGAATATTTCAACCAAACCAACATGACTCCTCAATGATTTACCTTTATTTGCGGTACCTTCGGCCGCCATCTAGAAAAAACAGATTTTTTTCCTATGTCTTCGGCGTTTATGGGAATATTTAAACCAAACCTACATGTTTCGACTCAAATCGATGTACCGCAATCGTTTTCACGTATTTTCGGTACCGTTGGATTCGTCATGATCAGAAACGATGAGGAAACTATGAATGTGACAGAGATAAGCCATACACCATTGGATTCATAATGGTAAACCGTGGAATAACCTGCAACTTTGACCCTAAAAGTGGTAGGTCCTTTCTTTTAATAGTCGCTTGGTATTCTCCATTTGTGCCCCTCCTAGATCTCAGAAACTACAAGTCCAAAAGAGATGGTCTATACACCGTTCAATTGGTCCTGTTCTGCAAGCGTGAGGAAAACAATGAATGTGAATCTAGAACTGGTAGGACCTTTTCAATAGCTTAGTATTCTCCATTTGTGCTGCTACGATATTTCAGTAGTCACAAGTTCGACAAAGATAAACCATACACCGTTGGAATTGTCATGTACACCGGTGGGAAAAATCTATGACTTTGACTGTGAAACTGGCAGGACCCAGCATTCGCTTAGTAACCTTCATTTGTCCCTATGATTTTAACTCTTTCTTTTGGATACGTTATAAAATAATTTTAATTTATACGGGGGCGCTTTAGTTTTGTCTACAATAAAAACCATTACTTAGCTTGTTATTAACAGATTGCGTTCACAACATATAATATCCAACGCCCACTTATTCAAAATTAATCTTGCAAATACTCAAATCTGTGATTGCCATAATGAAAATTTTATAGCAGATGCCAATTATCTCTTTTTTGAATGTAAAAAATACAGTTTAGGTCGTAAAAATCTCTTAAAAAAGCAAAACTTTCTTATCTATATTCTATTAATTCGTTGTTAACCTCTCCACAAAGTCAAATAGGATATATTTTATTAAGTTTTCTCAGAATTGTCAACTATAGTTAATGTTTTTCATTTCCTACATATCGTCTTATTTATTAGAAGTGTGGCATTTTTACCCAACTTAATTTGAATATAATACATAAAATATCTTAGTTAAAGATCAATAAAATTCCTTCCAGCAGGTGTAACGTAAATTTTCCGTGTCAGTGAAGTAAACATTATTTTAATCAATGTGAAAATATTTACGAATCTCACCTATATTATTCATACTCATCAAAATATTAGTGAGCAAAATGAATGAATGAATGCTACCAGAAACATGTTCTTGTGACAAGTTCATTTACAGTGTGAATATAATCCCTTTTTATGAAGAACATTACTGTCTATGAAGACCCAGTGAAAGAGTTACCTAAGTGTAAGCAACCCAACTATATTGTAATCCTAAAAAATAACAATAGAGCACAACAATGACATGTGAATACAGGCAAGGAAGATACTCATGAAGGAAGCTCTTCAAGGAAGTGAAGTTTTCATTCGTCAGAGGAATCTTGGCGCCTTAAACCAGAAACAGAATATTCCATTATAAATTGTTGCACAAAAAGGCTTTTTATACTTTATACTGGGGTGATGTAAAACATAAATCTATCTACAGCTTCGGACTAGCTCAACACAAAGAAAGGGGCAAAAATGTAGAAACCCCTTTCATAATAGGAAGAGCTTTCACAATCAACTACTAAACAGTTAGCAAGTTAGAAGGGCAGGAGAAAATCTGATTAGATACAAAATTCTCTAACGCCACAATGAAACTCGTAGCGTATAAATAAGCGTGAGAGAGAGACTAGAACACAGTAACATCAGTGGTTACACCAAATTGTCGGAAGATGTCAGTAGCGTTGGAGGAGAATAAGGGCTTATCGCCAGTGATGAAGCCTTCTCGTTGATGTGAAGCCAACTCAGAATGGAAAAAACAGAGAAAAAAGAAGAGAGAGAGAGAGAGAGAGGGACGAAGAAATGGAGAGAGATCTGCAACTCGACGTCACAGACACACCCATGGCGCTACTGTCGCACAAAAATCGATCTTCACTTGTTACTTCAAAAAAGCAGCTCGAAAACGAGAAAAAAAAAAGCTGTGTGAGTTTTCTCGCAAAGTGTTCCTATATACACTTTGTATCATGTGTCGTATCACAGTTTCTAATGTGTGTGCGTCTGTAAGCGGGTTTATATGTGAAAAAAGCAATTGAAAAAATTTACCAACACGAACCACGTTAACAAGAGAAAACGTATTTATATTTATCTGCACAATATTATGTATATTCACTTTAAAATGTACGCGTGTAAATGTAAATATGAAATTATTTTAATATGTAAACTTATTTATTAAATATTATCTACCCAAAGTTTTTTGTTATCTGCTAGGGCAGGGGTCTCCAACCATTTTTGTCAGCGGGCCAAATTTGCTAGATAGGAAGAGGATTAGAGCCGGATAGTAATACAAAATAGTGCGCATATGTCTGTATAATAATCAAGGACTAAGTTACTTCTTGTGTTTTAAATTATTTTATTTTAGATCAATTATAGAATAAAGTATTTGTAGTTTTGGATATGTTTGGGGGAGAGTCAAACTCCTCATGCGGGACGTAGGTGGAGACCCTGTACTGGGATAATAAACTGGTAGCTTACTTAATCTACGTGGTCTGGGGTCGATGCTCTGTTACTGGATCAACGCTGGGCGCAGGTTGAAACATCATACATGAGAGATTGTTGTGTGTGGTTTAAAGCAATCCTTGTAGTCGAATGGTTAATGCCACACAGAATTCGGATCGGCTCTGGAAATGCACATGGGTTCGAATGCTGCTGACATTAAGCACGTGACCAAATTATGAGACTCAACACGAAATTCTAAAACACGTGTTCTTCCATAGTTTTACAAACAGCATTATGATGCGACGATCAGCATTTGGTTTTCTTTTAATAACTTTTTGTGTTGTGTTTGGCATACCGTGGACTATATTACGGGAATATTTTCTAATATCTGCGTCATGATAGGTCTACCAAACTTCCGTGAGTCGTTCGATCGAAAGTCGCTTGTTTGTTATGCGAATTTGACACACTTTTTATTTTATTAAATCTGTAAAAGTTCTTGATGGGGTTTACATTTGGCGATTTGCGTGGCCCGACGATATTCATATTTCCAGTAGGAAACTATTCTAATAGATGAAGCACAAAATGTGTTTCATACGAAAGGTTGGGTGCAGAGGTGCTTCGGAATCCACTTAAACTGTAGCTCTCCTCCTTAAGATGTCATTTTCATCGTATGGGACGCAGTGGCAGGCCAATGTAATAACAGTGGTCTCAATATCTTCCACAAAATTTACCAAAAGCTCATTTTCGAAAGTTTTAATCGAGTTTTCCTTACCTACGGCTATGTTATACTGAACGGTGCCATTAAACCACCAATGCCGAAATTATCATTGTGTTACGTTATTCTTTACGGTAACCTTCTGAAATGAGCATATAGGCCCTATCTCGATAGTAGTTTCTGTCGTCTGTGTCTGTATGCATGTATTTTTTTCAATGATTTGAGAAATTTAATTGAAATCTATTGATATTTGTTACTTTTTAAATGTTTTTAAGGAAACAGAAAATGGTCACACATGACTTGATTACATTTGCCTACACATCTCGTAATCATTCCCACGAAGTTGAATTTTCGATTTTGGATTTATTTATGACCTTCAAGCATCTATGGCGCAGGCCGAGATAGTGTAGAGAAAAGGATGCGAGAAGGAGTCGGTCACGGCCTAAGTTGAAGGTAGTATTAGCATTTGCCTGGTGTGACATGGGGGGAAACCCTGGAAAAGCTTCAGTCAGGATAGCAACCCCATGAAGTGAATGCCGGGATGGTATCTAGAGTAAACGCCCTCGCTGCCACTTTCTCATTCCTTTGTGACGAATTAAATAGACGTGAGAACCTCTACTCAGCGATAAGGCGATATAAAGGACGTAAAACATCAATTTTGCAGTTCCAGTTCCATCCCCCTTCCCCTTTGTTGGTACAGCGTATCACATGTTCGTATCCTGTCCTGGCTTTTTCACAGTGTGCAGTAGTATGTTGAATCTCTATGGATACATTCTGAAATAATTTTTAAAATTCTCTGTAAGGTCTCTGTTCCGGCACCAAAATGTCCCGTGCGCAATCTATTTGAAAATATGAGGTCAATCAACAACTCCCTTACCATGTTTGTCTTCTTTCCACGTTCTAGCAGCAAATCAACAAACACAACGTCTTTGTTACAGATATAAATGAGTACAATGTTAACAGATTTACTAATATGTTAATTCAAAGTTTTAGGCCGTAATCATATAGTCTTGAACGCTTGACATCCTTTGTTAATCAGTTGTATGTGTTCTGTTTTGAAAAACGTTCGGCAAGATGGCGGCTTAATAGAAGGAAGCAGCTGAAATTTTTAGTGATTAATTTGCATAATTTCATAGTGTTTTCGGACTTCACTCCAAGAAAATTTATCAAAATATGTTATATAGTGATTGAATGTTTCATACAATAGTTCATCAAGGTGAAATTCAAAATTAACAGTGTGATATACATCTAAAAGTGACGTGACTTTAAGAGTGAACTGACGCCTATGGCGGACCGTAACCATAACAACTTATAAATAACTGACATTAAACATCAATTATTAAGACAGATTGACTGTTAAACTGAAATTTATTATAATATTATTATAAAACAGCAATTTTTAAAACGAATGTGCAATGGATGGGCTTAATTAATACCATTTCCGCACTAGAAAATAGAACAGAACAGAAGAGAATCTGTTTTGAAAAACGTAAGATGGTTCCTAATCTAATATTCGTATACAGATTATTGAATTAGACATGCATATCGGACAGTTTCTGAATATAGGATTAACTACGGAGTTATTCTGCATTTCAGGTGAGAACTTATGAATGTGCAATGAATCTGAACAAATAACTGTTATATTTGTGATAGTTATGTATGTGGATAATAATGTCAACCAATGTGCGCGTTGTCGTAACTCTTGAACTACTCTATTGAAATGTGTTTGAATATCTGGCATTACTATACAATGCAGTTCATTAAATGAACCCTATACAATTGATAAGATATAATTTGTTTCATTTGATTGGATGAACTTTAGATCCACCCTAGGTCAATATAAGTAACATTACTTTACATTATTTCAGTGGCGATCGAGGTCTACGATTCGAACCCACAGGAATTCATATATTTATTAAAGGATTCGTTCTAGTGTATTGTAAGTGAAGATAGTGTGGCTTCATCTAGTGTGTTATGTGCAGCGTTTGATCCGCGAAAATAAAAAAAAATCACTTTATTTGGAGAGATTCCAATTTCATATCAAAGTATTAGCACTGTCTACAGATAAGAAATCAGATTTACTCTTGACTTCGCTTGATGAAAAAGCGTTCGAAAAGTTACAAGTCTATGTGAGTCCTCAACGTTTAATTGATTTAAAGTTTGAGCAATTAGAGCATGCTCTTCTTAAATTATTTGACATTCCAACCTATTATAGAACGGAGCGCTTTCATTTCCACATGTTAGCACTAGTCGATCAATAATTATTTGCAGTGAGTGATAATGTAATTAGAAAACAAATATTATCAGGAGATGATCTAGATTTCGATAAAGCATCTTTTATCGCACTCCAACATCAATTAATTGAGAGAGATAGTGCGGAATTATCTCATAAGTTAACACAGGCGGATCTAGGACCTAAACACATACATCAAGTAGCTCAAAATTCCAATACCAAATGTACATGTCATTGTAAATCTGAGCCTGCAACATTAATACGTAAATGTCACACAGGGAAGGTAATTGTTCCGCATTCGTTAAACAAATGCGCAAAATGCTTAGAAAAAGGGCATTTCAAGGTATGCTGTGATCAGATACATAGATGGTGAAAGCAATCAAAAGCTAAACAATCAATAAAAGTAATAGAATCGTCAATCGATGCAGCAGGGCAGAAGATTAGTGACGACAGTATTGGTTTTGGAATAAATGACATTTGGATCAATGGTTTAGAGTAGCAGGAAGTAAAACATTATTCACCACCTACTATGTTAAGGCTATTAATAAATAACATGATTGTAGTAAGTTAAATTGATTCCGGATGTGAAATCAATCTCATCAATTCCAAATGTCTATCCAAATTAGATCTTGAGTATAAGGAATTGGACACACCTAAGCATATGTACGCAATCAATAATACAACCGTAGAAATCATAGGTATATTAAAAATACCTTGTATTTATAAATATGCACAATACTATCTCGAATTGTTTGTTACAGAATTAGGTATAAATAGTTGTATTATTGGACTTACTGTCATGGACCAGTTATTGGGAAACTGAAGAAAACGATTTTATTGGGTTGATAGATATAGTACAGCGTCATAGTTCCGACGTTTCAAGGAATATAATAAGAGTGGACTGGCAAACAGGGTAATAATATCAGTCATATTGATTCACCCACAGATCAGTTAGTAAAGTTAACAACTCAGCTATCAACCTTAATCAAAGATATAGAATGGCTAAAGCATATAATCGGCAAATCTGGTGTCTGTCAAGTTAGTGACGTGCATAAAGGTTCAGAATTTCAAGTAGAAAGTATTAATCCCAAATATAAATCAATTGCACAACCAATAGATAAACAAGTTAAGGACACAGTACAGAAAGTACCAATAGTAAAGTTAACACCGAATCCAAGTAACACTGCTAGTGTTACTGCTCATAACGATAAACTAGAAAGCTTAGAATTAAAGGTAAAGGATGAAAATCCAAAATCAACACCTTCACTGCTGGATGCTTCACAGGAACAAAAAAATGAACGAGGGACCGAAAGCACATCTCAGAAAGAGGCATGAGGATTAAAACCAATATCCATAGAGGACATTTTACGGAAGTTTACTTTAGAAAAGTATAGTAAATATCCCGCTATTACTGCTCATTTTCCATTGTGGTCAATATGGATTGATTAAGTTAATGTAACTTAACTGAAACAAAACTCACTTTAATGATATGTTCTATGTACATGAAAGAGAAGAGTGAGTGGAAGCAGAAAGAATATTGTTTCTTTTGAATAGTTAATAATGAACATCTAAAAAAACTTAAGGGAGGAGTGAATTGTTATAGATATAAACGAGTACAATGTTAACAGATTTAGTAATATGCTAATTCAAAGTTTTAGGCCGAAATCATATAGTCTTGAACGCGTGACATCCTTTGTTAATCAGTTGTATGTGTTTTGTTTTTTTTTTTTTTTTTTTTTTTTAATATAAACGTAAGATGGTTCCTAATCTAATATTCGTATGCAGATTATTGAATTGGACATGCATATCGGACAATTTCTGAATATAGGATTACCTACGAAGGTGAGAATTTATGAATGTGCAATTAATCTGTAATCAAAGTTTAAAAAACTATTTTTTTTAAATTAGGAAAGTAACGAAATAGGTTATTTTCTTGAAATATTCCAACCAATGAGAAAACTGAGACACTAAAAAATAGCATTAACGTAAATGGGAGCAAACAAATTACAGCGAGTGTCCTAAAGAGCTCATAAGCTTCTAAGAAATGCTACTGGTTTTAAATATACATTTTAGGGTATAAAAATAAAAAACGAATGTATTCTAATATATGTGTATATATGCGTACGACCACAAGGTGACAGTCGTTGATGGTGGTGGGGACATTCGTAGTATACTGTACAGGGTGGTCCGGAAGTGGGCGTACCCCCCTTTAGGTTCAACAGTATAGTGTTGTTTATGGTAGAATGTCTGTACTCAGTTACTTTGAAGTCTAAGGAGTCATAAACATCGGTATGAGCACCATCCATGTCGTAACACAGCTGAATTCTGCGCCAAGTTCTCGCAGATGTTTTGCTGAGATACTCCGGAGTCACGAGGGTGAAGGCGTGTTCCACAGCTTCTCGTAATTCCTGCGTTGTGTGATATCGAGTGTTTCTTACTTGTTTGCTTTATGAAGCCCCAGAGAGCATTGTCTGGTGTCGTCAGATCGGGACTTCTTGGAGGCCAAGCAAAGGGAGCTGGTGAAGATGCAGAGCCTCTTCCAATCCAGCGGCCAGGAAACGTCTCATTCAGGTAATTGCGCACGTGAAGCGCGAAGTGCGCTGGTGTTCCATCCTGCTGTATCACAACAGTGTGTTTGATACCATTTTCTTCCAGTTGAGGCACCAACCACTCACTAAGCATCTCCTTGTAAGAATGTCCATTAACATTGTTTTCGAAGAAGAAAGGCTCAAAATTGTGTGTTGCACTCATTCCAGCCCACATCATCACGTGTGGTGGGTTTGTCTCCATCTCTTTGTAAAACCGGGAGTCTTCCTTACACCACATTATAATATTCCGAGAATGCATACTCCGATAGATAGCACACTCGTCTGTGAAGAAGACTGCACCACGGGATCCTTTGGAAGGGAACGCCTGAAGGAGAGTTCTGCATGCTTCTTTCCGCGCATCCATGTCGGCGTCACTCAGTTCATTCACATGCATTGGACGGTAAACCTTCAATTTTAGATCTACTTTCATGTGCGTCATCATGGTGGTCCTAGGAATACCAAGCTTCGAAGACCTTTTACGTGTTGATTTTAAAGGCGACTGCTGCACTGATGCTTCCACTTCACGGCACGTTTCCCTCCGTTTTATCTGTCTACCACCTCGGAGAAAGTCTTTCACACTGCCCGTAGCAAATGCACGTTTTTCCCACCCCAACATTGTTGCTTTTCTTGGTGGATTAATACCAAAGCGGTCTGTAAATTTCGCTTTAACACTTTCCATGGTGTCTCCTGTGTGACGCCTTTCATAAAGCCAAACCGCAACAACTAATCTTTGTTCAGTGCTAAATGGACTTCGATCACACATTGTTGATTACTCCAACTTCACTGCAAATAACTATTACCAAGCAGAAAACAAATGAACATGGACAGCAATGTTGCCCGACACTGCCAAGCAATATTCCCAAACAAATGTGGGTAAAACCTAAAACCGTCAAAAACACCAATTAGGGGTACGCCCTCTTCCGGACCACCCTGTATATTCTATGTTTTTTTTATTATTTTAGGTGAATTGATATATGGGTGATTTAATTCGATGTTCTTATGTTGTTGTTTGTTTGTTTTTTTCATTAAAGTTTTGTTCGATTGAACCCGAGCCTAACATTGCGAGTATGCTAACCATTCGGATAATCGCGAGTGAGGGGAGGTCTTATATAATTCTGAAACCATAGAAAACTCATGCTTTCATTTACAAATTTTGGTTTAGAGATAATTTATAGTACATTGAAACAGTAGATAAAATCGGGTCATTTTCTTTGTGAGAATGGGTGAAAAAATAGCTGCTTCCAGAGCAGGATCAAATAGTTATTTATTGTAAATTTCGTGAAGATAGACGTGGGATATGGCCAGGATTTTTAGTTTGGGGATGTCAAGTCAATATTGGGAGGGTGTAAGTAGAGTTTTGCACGGTTCCTATTGATCTTTTGACCAAAAAAAAATAAAGTTGGGGGTGCTCTCGAGGATTTGGGGTTATATCCCTACAGGGTAAGAGGGATCTGGCGGAGTCATTGAGACAGACACACAAATGTTAGCTCCTGTGTGCTTGGAGTGGGGAAGTGCACATACCCTTTATTTTGAACCAAAATGTCTTGCTTCATAGAAACTAGTTCACAGTGTCATAATTAGGCATAATTATAAAGAAGACACATAGAGGCACACACACACACACAGAGAGAGAGAGAGAGGGAGAGAGAGAGAGAGGAAGAAACTTAGAGTCTGTGATCATTATTATCTTCAAAGGAGCCAAATGAAATAAATAACTGTACGTCTTGAATTGACGAAAAAAAAGAGTCTGGTTTGCCGTGTACCAGGAGAAAACAACTCACAACACTGATCACATCTAGCGGTTGCGAAACCATATGTTTTACTATTCCATTTCATGATTAAATTGAATCTGATGACTGGCAAAAATTGGCTGATTCTCTTTTAACATCACTTTTAACGTTTGTCCATGCGTTTGCCGCTAAATGAAAGCATATATAGAGAGAGACGGGGAACTACTTTCAGATTTGGGTTCAGCAATCTTGATTTCTGAGCCCATTTTCAATCTGGTAAGAATACAATCTTACCTAATGGTTTTCTCATTATATGCACCCAGATTTTAATGCCCTCTAGGCTCAAACACCGAAATGAAATCAGTTAGAAAGAAATACGACATCATATTTGGATTCCTCGACCTCTGCTTTACACGCATGTTTGCAACCTGGTGATATTAAGCCTTTCCCGGGAGTATTTTTGTACCATACGTATGACTGTAACGCAAGCTCGTGCTTCTTACTTTAAATTCAGTGATCGTGAGCTACTCGGCCGCTTCCGGCCACCACAAATTTTCCCCATGGTAGATTTTATATTATATTTCAGTCTCGCATTTTCAGTTTTCATGTCGAATTTTTACTACTTTTCTCCCCCCTTTACATTCATTTCCCACATCCATACCAATATAAACAATTGGAGCTAAAATTCTTCTTTCGGGTATTTCGTTTACTGTAAGCACTTAAGAGCGTTGCCATCAGGTACGCCCTAAGTTTCTACGATGTTAAAACATTAATTTTGTTGAAAGTACTAAATTTTCATTTTATTCGCTGTCCACATTTTTATTCCCGTGGGTTGGTGGGTGTGTAACGGTCCTATTGCACTACTTTGACTCCGGACGCTGTTAACACAATTCTAGCTTCTGTTTACTTTGATATATATGATCACGTCAATGAAATAAAGTCATATATTCAGGGAAGCTAAAATTAACCAGTTTTTTTTGTTATCATGACTCCAATCTTCTTACATCTTAGATAATGAATGGTAGAAGATGTAGTGTAGATCAGTAACGAGTACACCTATTTATCTGCTGCTCTGAATGAACATGATCGTTATTAAGATAAGAGCAAATGGTAATCTCTCAGAAGTTAGTCTTATTTCTTTTGAACTTACAGGAGAAGAAAACTAGGGCAATGAACATTAAAAACAGAGGGAGATTTTGCTCATGAGGTCATGATGGCAAAATAGAAGCCCGTTCCATATACAATAATAACTTCTCACTAGGAAGTCCAACACCACCCTTCGTAACAGATAATAATCATTAAATTTCTGACAGTCGTAGATTAAGCAATGATCTCAGGTTATATGCAAATTACTTGGAGCAAAAGGCCAGGAAAAGAATCTTAACATGATGAAGTTTCCAATTATGGAAAGGTACTACCTTCTGAAAGTTACACCTATGCAAAATATAGATCTCCTGAACGTAAAATCGAAGACCATTCGTCCTAGTCTGGTTTACTTGTGTGGGTATATTGTAGAGATATGTGTGTATACTGTGTGGGCCACCTTTCTAACCTATTGACCGTAGATCGAGATTATAGATAAGCAACTGATGACGACCTTTTCTGTAGGTTAATTTACGGGAGAAAGAATCAAGCTATCACGCTATTTGACAATTACCATTAACTTAGGGAGTGTAAACGGAAATAGATAATTGAAAAAAGTGAGATCATTATTGTACGAAGATCATTGTTACGATAAACAGAAGGAGTACAAGAACATGCATTAAAAGCTTTGGTTTTTGGTTTCTTTGTTTGTATTCATGGATTCAGAAACATTCATATATATAGACAAACAAATAAACAAGTACATATATATTGTTTTGCACATGCAATTTGTTAATCGTTGTGTATCGACATAGTTTCATTATACCTAAGAGATATTGTAAAGATAAATTTTCCCAATAACGAAGAAGGAGTTTCAATCGGAGAGCAAATAGAAAATGCATGAAATTTGCAGATGATATGGTTCTTGTTGGTTGTTGCGGAGAGCAGTGGCGGCGCAAGGCAATCTGGGGTCCGTGGCAAGTGAATTTGATTGAGACAGACTGATACTATTGGCCATAATATCCTACTTCCTAGTTATTCTGAGCCCCTAAAAAACTGGGGAATTCGCGTGGGACTCACTAGCCAAGGCGGAGAACTTCTCTTTCACTCCCTATAACCTATGCATGAAAATGAATATTGAGATTGTGGAGAGTCATGCTTTTCAACCATCCGATTACAGCCAAGCGCACAAGTAAGAGTCCTAAGACAGCATAGTTATTGCGTCACCGACCACCATCAATGTGCTCTACTGATTTATTTTAACGATCAATTATTCATTTGTGGAGACCGACACACAGTGGGACGACCCCCATTCCCCCGACCCCCCGCAAAAAACACAGCGAAATTAATACCGTCTGAACTCTGAGGAAATATTGGTTAGATGTTGGTCAGGGGCTTATAGATGTGCTATTTGTTTCCATTCACGTAGTGACGTACGAAATATGGCTTGTTTTATCTTAATAAAAGCGCTAAAGAAAACATCTGTTAACGGGTTGCGTATACCACAGGAAATTTCTTCTTAAGTTCTGCTATCGAGAGGTAAATTAGACGGGTTAATGAGGTCTTCCCAGGTAAAAACAAAGAGTGTTTCCTCCAGAAAATTTTATTCTGGGGCTCGTGGGGGACTCACGAAAATTATAGTGTCCACAGTGTTTATTGAGTCTAATGTGCTAAAGATATAAAACAACAATAGGCGCTAATGTACCTTAACAATATGTTGTACTTCCTTAGTTACCCTCAAAAGTAATATGAACAATATGTGCTATTATATACGTATTTCAGTATGTAATGGGTTCTTAATCTGTGTCTCGTCTATATCTTATAATCATCAACATTCAAATTACAATTGCGACGTGGTCCGATTACAGATTAAGAACTTGAAGTATCTCAGGGCGCTATGGATTCTGACGAAGCTTCGATGTGAATTTAATACACTAAAAATGTGCCCTAGTCTGCTCCCCGCAGTGTGGGCTACAAACACCAAAATGTACTATCGTAGAGCCTATGATTATAAACACTACTGCGGAGCTTTTCAGCGACCTTGGTAGCATTATAATCGTCTCCCAAACGAAATTAAGAGAACGCGAAGATATAAAAATTTAGATAATTATTCAGAGGGTTAAAATACAACAAAATATATATCTACATATGCCTCTAATTAAACATTAAACACAGGAATTAAACGTCCCATTGAACCCTACCTAGCTTTTTACTTTTTTTTTTTTCAATTTGCCATGGTGAAGCCATGGCAACACCCACTGAAAGGGTTACGCCCTTTTTATGGGAAAAGCTTTGACAGCTTTTTACATTCCTGGGTTCATTAAATAATTCCTGGGTTCATTAAATAAAAGCGACTAAATATTCTGTCATCCTATTAAAGTACAAAATCTTTTACTCAACATTATAATAATTGTTAAATTAACTTATTATACTCTTGTGCCAATATTACAAGTAAAAACTAATCATCTAATATAATAGAAACTCCATATTAAGTAATAAACTATCGCTTTTGTTGTGCTGCCATCTACCGAGCAACTTGTGAAACATGCATCATGCAGCTGAATAATCAACAACCCGCAAAACATCGAATCATATTATTTAAAGTACTTTTAACATTAATCAATGATACAATAATTCATACATGCATTAACTATAAAGCATATCAAATATACGTATGAGTAATACAAGTGAAAAAAACCGTGATAAATGTTCTTGATTATATGAAGACTAGCTTGCTTGTTTTTGAAGCAAATGTAATTTCTAAGCATTGTATAAAAATAAGTATCAATACTATTAATAAAACGCAAGAAACGTACTTCAAAACATGTCAAAACAAACGCAATAAAAATGAGAAATTAGCCAACTATATAGATATGTGAAAAACTAAGAGACTAGTAATTATCTTTCCAGGCGTCCATTTCCAAACGGTTTCTTGTCCAAGCACCATAAATGTTAGGAAATACATACAAACACTTGTTATACAGTTCTAATTGTTAAAAGCTAGGGAGAATTTGCAGGTATCTTAATATAGTTGCAGAAAGTAGCAGTTTACCAATATTTTACTTTTGCAAAATAATATTGGAAAATATAAAGCTATATACAACTTCTACTGTTAATTATGTTTCTGTCATTTACTTTCTCACGAACCTTCAATGAATTTGAAGACTTTTGGAATGGCAAAAGCTTACTAATGTGTTCGAGAAAGATAAAACGAACTCAACAACGTCAATATCTTAATTTTAAAATTTTTGCAGAAAAACGCGTTTCGAAATGGACATCAGCTGACTTGTAGTAATATTTCAGGTACGCTGTAAGCGGATGTCTAGGAAAACATATCATTTATACTTTTTATAATAATATGTCAGACACGTTACGCATTACTAAATCGTAGAAAATTTTCCAGTTTGTTCTCAAGAGCTCCGGGCTAGTTAGGAGTGCAACCCCCACTTCTGAAAGAATTATTTTCCTTTTTGGAGGTAACAACTCATGGAAGAATGATATGATCTTTTGCACCTTAGAAGTCAGGGCATGGGGCTCATTTCCACCCTATTGTTCTAATG
>JAGDQP010004785.1:34265-82650 GCA_022664845.1 Lepisma saccharinum
TACAAAGGGCGTTCAAAACGTTTTGCACTATGGGCCATAACTTTTTTAATAATAGCACTAGGAACATGAAATTTTGTGTGCATGTACTTGTGTCCTTTATGTACATACACATGCTACTCAATATATCCTCCAACCGCTGTGACGTATTTAGCGCACCGTTCTTTCCATGCCGTAAATGCACTTTGGTCACAAGGGAACAGAAAGCAAAGAGGAAAGGAATTTTTCTCGAACTCCAGAACACGTTCAACGGTGACTCTCCACAAGGCTTTGATGGTGTGATCACAGAGGATGAAACTTGGTTGTTTTACATGCATCTCGGTTCTCCATGGAAGGAAAAAACGAGACTCCTAGATCAGCGGACTAATTAATGGCCACATTCTTCTGGAATCACCGTGGCGTAATTTTCATCGACTTTTTGGAACATGGAGCAACAATTAATAGAGAGCGGTATTATTTGTCACTGGCAAAGCTGCGACGTGCTCTAACCGAAATAAAGTCATCAAATTGCACCAAGTTAATACGAGGCCCCACTCTGCATTCACACACAGCAGAAAACCAGAGGGATGTGATGGGAAGGGGTCCCTCAACCGCCCTATAGTCCGGACCTTGCCCCGTCCGATTTCTTGCTGTTTGGTCGTCTGAAGACGCACCGTCGTGGTAGGTACTTTACCAGTGATCAAGAACGCACTGCGTGTGTGAAACAGTGGTGGATTAGTCAGCGTCCGGGGATTTACCAAACTGTATTTACGGCATTGAGAGATCGGTGCGCCAAATGTGTCAGAGCTGTTGGAGGATACATTAAGTAACATGAGTATATACAAAAAGGACACAAGTACATGAACACAAAATTTCATGGTCCTAATGCTATTATTAAAAAAGTTATGGTCCATAGTGCAAAACTCTTTGAACACTCTTTGTACATATATTACAAAAACGTCACGCCATAGCTTTCAACTACATTAAAGTTATGATTGCATTGTAGCTGAACTAGAGAACTTACCATCAGTGACTTGGTGAGGGTGAGGCACCAGCCTTGGATGCCAAAGCTGGGGGCCGTCAAATCGGGGGCGTCGAAAATCATATGTAAAAGAAAAATCTCCAAATGTATCTAGGTACTAATAAGCCCCAAAATCAAAAAATGTCACGTTGAGAAAAACTTTTTTTTTTCACACAAATCACGGGCAATTGGAGTTGTTATATTTTTTTTTCGAAAAGTTTATAAAGATGTGATAATTGTCATGTGCATTATTACTTTTCTTTTCTTCAATTCCTATACAATATATTACAATTAAAGTAAATATTTAAAAAAAAACGGGGGGCGACATATTCTACATAATGATGCCTCGAGCACTGAAATACCTCACAACGGCTCTGCCTACCATATTTACATAACAAATTATTTGCTTCAATTTCTGCTGTTTATAGAAAATACTTATACTGGCCGCGATTTCAGAAATGTTGAAAAATTTTCAAATTTGAGCGGACATGCATTAATGATTATGCGTTTCAGAATTACAAACAAAGTAGTTTAGTGTCTAGTGGACATTTTACTACAGCATAAGATGGTTTTCGAGCTTATTTTTTTAAAATTTTGATCTTGTGTTAGGTTAGGTTGGGGTAACTAGGTTAGGTTAGGATAACACTTCCAGTTGTTTCGATATCGTCCCACTGTTGAGCTGCGGCGGTCCCATCGACACTGGCAAACATAGTGCCACAGACATTGTTTGAAAAGATATCTTAAATAAACATTGCCTAATACGTACTACTTAACGGTTGATCATTACATTGTATTCAGTGGCGAGAATTAATTTGCAGAACTATTCACACGCTTATTGACTGGAACATCACTTACCTGTTGTACTCTGTCAGTGTAATTACAATATTTGTTTTATTTATGATTAACATCTTAAATGAGCGTGTGAGTTTCTAAGTTAAATTGGACTATTGTCTTTGTTAAATTGGACGCCGAATCACTTCCTTCAAGGAGCCTCCACTGATTCCCAATAATTTTATTGGCTAAAAACCTGTTCAGTGATAGTTATCATCGCTGTGCAAAGTTTGGTGATAAGCGGGTGAAATATTTGGGAGAAATGCTACAAACAAAATGTAAAATGAAGCCTTCAGAGATCAGTTTGCTTCTCTCCAATAAGTTTTCTTAACTATTGTTTTTTGTATTTTGTTACTTTTAGTTGTAACTTTTTGCTCGTATCTTTTTTTCTTGTATTTAAGTTAAGATTACTGGTAGTTCAACTTTCTTCTTGGTATATTTATGTATTTACTTTATGACCACCCTGTACCATTGATTAACAAAAACAGGGAATTTATTGGTCAACTCATAATAAACAAGAGGAAATTTAGCTATTAAACAAACAAAAAATGCCCTACTGACTTAGTTTCTACTTTTCCATCACATGGACATTAGGCAAACTAAATCTGTCTCGCTCTCTCTGTCTCTCTCTCTCTCTGATATCTAATAGAATGTGCAGTAGTCTTTCTGGAATCTTCCTAAGTATTTTTGTGCCATTGGTTGCTTTTGAGTCCTGTTTTTAGCTTGGTTGTTTAATAGCGAACGAAGGTTCGGAGCAGTGCTTCACTACTATTAATAGACACTCGAGTTGACAAAGTTACGTGGTCTGTATATATATATATAAATTTTCTTGTTTGCTTGATGTTTACCGTTGACAAAGAGAAAATAGTGGGATGGCTCTCTTGGGAATCGTGTTTTCTTCATAAGCAGGAGATGCTGGGATCAAATTACCTGTTCATAATCCTGACTTGAAGTTTCTTTTTTTAATTTCCTTCAGTCACACTATGAATACTGAGATGGTACTGAAATTGAGGCAAGAGTCGTTAATTTTACCAACATTAGTTAAGGATTAGATGGCTCAAAGCCAGGTAAAGTACAGGCCATTAATAAAAAGGTCTGAAAGAAATAATTTCTGTACCTCGGAGGCAAACTGCACTATGTCACTTTCTTGCCAAACTCGACCTCAGTATATAGTTGTGTACATGTGAGCAAGCTCTTCACGGAGGTATACACAACTATGTCATTGTTTGTTTTGTCGTGAGAGTTGAATCGGTCATTGTTAAAAGGGAATATGTACTATGTATTTTAAATGGCACATATCCCTTTTTGACAATCACCGATTCGATTGGCAATTGATAACACAACAAAAAAAATGTGAAAGAGCGTGCTCAACTCAACAAATCTATGAACTAAGCCTCAGTTTTTCGAAAAGTGACATAGTGTAGTTTTCCTTCTAGGTACAAACAAGTTTGTAAACTCATTATAGTCCAGGCCTATATCGACCAAACGAAATAAGTCAATGTCGTTATGCTTTGAGAGGTTTATCATGAATCATCACTTCAGTCGATAGACTCGCCTTCTCTCTTTCTGATCAATATATCCCCTTGATCGAAATAGCCGTGAGCCACCACGTCTTCTATTGACATTGTCGTATATCAACAGTGTCATTACCTCTCGCACAGTGTTTCAAATCTGTAATCTTAGATATAGTACAGAGCTGAAACGGATCACCGGGTGATTCGGTTCAAGTCTTGAACCTGGTCACTGGATCTATACTTGGCTTGGAATCCGACTTGACCTGGTAATGTCTTTAGATAGGGACCAGGTGCAGAACATTTATCTATACCTTAAACTTGATTTCAACTTTAAACTACTTCAAATGTAACAAGCAAATTTCTGGAACATACAAGTATTTGAATTATTCATTAAATCACACTAAATATTCTTGCGACACACATTTTCACGTGTAGCATTGGTTGTAGATCTAATCGTTCATATACAGAGTGATCCAAATGTCACGCAACCCATGTAATATTTATTTTCTATTTCGTTGCAAGTGACTGGTGGTGATAGTTGAGGCAGGAAACAGTGTAGAGATGCACAGCAGGATGGTGTACTCATTTGAGGAACGGATCTTCATTTTGGAACAGTACATACGGAGTTTGAGTTAAGGAACCACCGCGGCATACTTCGCAGAGGCGTGTCCTGAGAATACACCTCCGAATAAATCAACAATTAAACGTCTGTATGATAAGTTCAAGAGAACAGGGAGTGTGGTTGAAGCACCCCGAAGTGGTAGAGCGAAAGTTCTCACAGAAGACAAAATAACGGATATCAGTGCAGAAATGAAGTCCGCATAAGTTCCTGCGCAGGTTATCTGTCCAGAGTGGTGTGTGTATCTTATGGTACAGCTCATACCGCTGTACGAAAAGCATTGAAAATGTTTCCGTACAAAATAAGAATTGTGCAGGAGTTAATGGATGGTGATTTAGTGAAGCGTGTAACGTACTGTCGTTGGTTTATGGAATACGTTACGCCTGATGGGGAGGAGTTGACTGTCTGGTATTGATCTGACGGGTACGTGAATTCACAAAATTTCCGTTATTGGTCGACTGAAAATCCTCATGTACTGCATGAATCTCCCCTTCACGCCCGGTGTGTTGTATGCCATGTCTTGAAAGAGAATGTTTACTCTCTTTTTTGCACGGTTTCATCAGGACAGCGCAACAGCCCATACCTCTCGTGTGAGCATGGACTATCTTGAATCTATGTTACCTGGGAACATCATTACGAAGCCACATTGCCCCGGTCTCTAGATCTCATTCCACCTGACGTTTTCCTCTGGGGGATTTCTGAAGTCTGTGGCCTACGTAACGCATCTACACACCTTGTATGAACTGAAGACGAATATTTAACATACGGTGGACAACATTTCATGTGATACACTCCAGAGGGTCTTCATGAACATGATCAAAAGGGTGCACATGTGTAAGGAAGTGAATAATGACCATTTCCTACATCTTTTATAGTACCTCCATGGGTTACGTGACATTTTGATCACCCTGTATAAAGATAAAATTAATTGTATGAGCGGTACTTGCGCTATGGCTCACATCCGTCCCGCATTTATATATAAGTATTTCGGTCGTACTTGTATAATACTTGTAAATGTTGAGTAGGGTTTTTTTCTCGTTTCGTAAATTGACAAAAAATGTTACAATTCCACACATCTTAAGATCGCTAGCAAAGTAATTTAAGGCATCATATTGATCAAAGAACATGACATATCTTTTTAAAGAGAAAAGCTACTGTCATAAATGACTTTCTTGTTCTTAAACGTTCTGTTGTATATTGCTGGTCTGTGAGTATAATGTTTTCTGAAATGTAATAAATGTTAAGACATTAAAATTTCAAACACTTTCGTTGTCTTTGTCTCTAGGTATTGTATTGTTTACGTGTCACTAAGGGAACATACTCTCCTTACGTTTTATGGTAGAAATAAAACAATTCTTCGATTTGTAGGATGTCATGCAACTTTCTCGAGTTTTATGTCTTTGTTCAATTCTTTTGTCATGTTCTTTGAGAGATCACGCTATAGTGTATTATTTTTCATACCTATCTTATGTGTGGGTAGTAGATAAGACAAAAGACGAGTTACGAGATTACTTTATGTATGTATGTTTTCTTAGTGAGTATACAACAGGGATTCTTCCTTGATTTCCAGTTTCGGGTGTTAAGTCAATATTACTGGGGGGCTAGCAGAGTTTAAATCGAGTTTGGCAGAGTTTATATAGGTTTTTAAACGTAAAAATTTTAAAATTGGAAGAGTGTTTAAGAATTCCTGGGGTGGCCTCATTGGGATATGCCTGGCAGAATCACTGGTAGACCCCTATACAATGTGAAAAAGTACACTTGTTTTATATTTCAAACGAATCCTTTTCACAGCTTTCCAAAGTTACTCAACTTTTGATCTCATCTTGTTTTTTCCCCACTAATCCCCGTCTGGACACCCCTACAATTTATATCTGGCTTTTTCATAGAAATTAGTACGTACGAATATGCGGTTTGGGTAATGGAAAGAAGTAAAAGAGTCGTCGTGAATGGGTGTCGTCTTGGTTGATATAGCCCAGGAGTGGCCAACATATTTCTATACGAGGGCGAATACATGATAATATGTAGCATTACGGGTCGTCATCAGAACTAATATATAGTCATTGGGGGTGAAGTGGGTGGTGGGGTGAAGTGGGTAATGCTAAGGTTATGAAGATCTGGCAACATCGTAATCAGATGAAAGAGAGAACCAAGTACTATCAGCGCTACAGTCATTCAAGAGGGACCTACTGCATGAGTGAATCACGAAAACAACGCGGAAGAGACGTGTCAGAAGACACATATTTGTTTCAAGACAAGTAAAACACTCTTGGCTTTTTCGTTCTTATAAATATTAAACATGAGAACTTAAGCTGTATATTGTGTTCATTACACAGCTTTGGAGTGCAGATTGCACCATATAGTAGAGCAAGGTTTCATTGTGCATATGAAAAAGATATTGATGTAGATCCTGCATAGAATAGTAAGAAAGTGGTAACGAAAAAAAAGGTGTAAAATGGGGTGAAGTGGGTAATGTCATGTGGGGTGAAGTGGGTACCTGTGCTTCATTTGTATGTACGTTCAATAGTGATGTGTAATTTATCATTGATGTATATATAATTATATAATACGATTTATAGATTAAGGTGAATTGAAATAAATTTATTTAGGCCTTTAATATAAGGCTTAGGCTGAGATAGGGGAGGGGTAAGGATGTGGAAAGGTAGCGGGCAGGGCCTAAATATATAAAGCACCATCCCGGTATTCACCTGGTGTGAGTAAAGTGAACCTTTGGACAAGGCTTTCTTCCGACCTCTGAGTGTGTTCTTTAAGCAAGCATGCAATCAGTGGCTTTACTCACATCCATGTAGATTAGTAACTAAAGTTCAGTTTGGTCACCTACTCAATGAAGCATGGGGAAGGACTGTGACAGCTGGTAACGACGTTGCAGGCTTTACAGCAACTGGTATATTTCCACTAAACAGATTGGCCATACCCGATGATAAACTTGTTACAATTCAGCCCACGGATGCGCCTGATCACGAAGTGGTTAGTGCTGTTCAGGAGCCCGACAGACAAAAATCACCAATAACAACAGGAGCACGAGAGATTTTACCTTCGCCTCACAAGAGACCGTCAGTGGAGAAGAGGAAGAGAGCAAGGCAGGGATCTGAGATATTGACATCTCCAGACCATATTGCAAAATTGAGAGGAACAAAATATAGGAAGTTTCTTAGTCCGAACGTCCAGGCCATAGGATTATGAAATTGAGCGGGAAAAAATCGAGGAAGTCTCTTCACTCTGAATCCTCGCGTACAGAAAATACTTCTATCGACGGCAACGTGTGCGGGTTATGCATAAAATCTTTCACCAGTGCGACGTCCAACAAATTTTCTCAACTGGATACAGTGCCAAGAGTGTGGTGTTTGGTATCATGAATACTGTGTTGGTGCTTCTAATAAGTTGCAGTTTGTGTGTGGCAAATGTTGACTGTTGCTTTATTCCGTACTAATCCCTTTTCTACTCCATCCCACAGTTGCCAATGGAGAAGGAAGCATGTGGACCTTGTTTATAGAAAATTATAAATTTTTGTTTCAGCCATGCTAGTGCAAGCAAGAACGCCTTAACTCTAGTTCACATTGTGTCGAGAAAATGTTTCTGTGCCTCACAATGTCCCATGTGAGTCTCTCTTTCAGTTTCAAAGTACTGAGTCACTTTTTACCTACAGTATCTAGTAGATAAAACATTACAATTTAATTTCGAACAATCGATAGCATTTTTCACAGTCCCCATTTTTACCCATATAATTTCGTTCTTGACTCAAACAGGAGATAAGGATTTCTATCTTTACTTGACCTAACGTCTGGTGGACTAGTTCTCACTGTACACTTGAAGCCATCTTTATACTCACTTCACCCCATGCACCTACCCACTTCACCCCGAGTGACGGGGTGAAGTGGGTAATTCAGACATAATTATTTCTTTTTTTTTTCCTGTCTTATCTTACGATATCTTTGTATTACTCTATATTTACTTTGTAGCAGAAATTTCAAAGTGTACAAATTACCAATAAGTTTTCAGTTCAATACAAATATATGGTAAATATGTTGCAATATGTTTGAAACATACCCACTTCACCCCCAATGCCTCTATCAATCAGAAAGTCTGCGGTTGAAGCCAATAGAAATATATATAATTTAACATAGATTTTATCTTGCCGCGGCAGCACAAAATAACATTAAGGGACACATGCGTCCCGCGGGCCACCTGTCGACCATACCTGATATAGCGTATTGTATCAAACTGGGTTATAAAGAATACAACAAATTTGTCACTTTTCTCGCTATATGGGATAATGCCGTGACATGTGTTAATGTAGTGATGCATTGGATTTCGCAATGCCACGACATTACCAAGAGTTCTAGAATTAAAGTTTTGGCCGCCAGATGACTCCACAAGTATCGCTTGCATTCTCGTAATGCAGTAATTCGAGAACTCTTTTTAGCTATTAGTAAAGACAAGATAAACGTCTCCACACACTTTCTGTACACATTACTAACGCTTTTGAGTACAAACTTTGAGATAATTTGGACAACCAAGTTTGCTAAAAGTGTATTAGACAACTGGGTGAGTGTGTTTATTGTTATTATTTATATCTTCATTTACGTAAACCGTTCTTAATTTTCACAATTTCTTCACAACTCGACTTTACATTCAATATCATTCAATCAGTGACAATATGTTATGTCATATCAGAGTATTTCAAAGGTTAGTTAAATATGAATTAGTTTCCTTCGGTGATCCACTATAGAATAGGTCAGATCATTAAGGTATCTGGGGAAGTATCTAAAGCTCATCCATCTTTCAGTTTTCCTCAAAGTTGTACTTTAAGCTTCCTGATCATCTGTGCGTCATTTTAGTACAGTAGAGTCTCGTTTATCCGACGTAAAGGGGCCGGCAGAACGTCGGATAAGCCAAAATGTCGGATAATAAGGTGTTAAGAAAAAGCT
Organism: Lepisma saccharinum; assembly: GCA_022664845.1. NCBI lineage: Eukaryota > Metazoa > Arthropoda > Insecta > Zygentoma > Lepismatidae > Lepisma > Lepisma saccharinum. The sequence continues at coordinate 43,173 of JAGDQP010004785.1, forward strand.
TATTAAACGTCAAACTATTTTATAATTTTACACATTACAAACCTAATGATAATATTTTACAATAAAACAGGAAAACTTAAATGAAAAATTAACAATTTCTTCTTCAGTTATTTCTTGCTGATCGTCATCCTTCATGCACTTAATGACCGACACATGAGTCATAGTGTAGACAGGCGCGCCACGTGGTAGAGTCGGGAGCAACAAAAATAGACTACATTCACAAGTTACAGTTCTTGTTGCTGAATACTGATTTTTTGCGATGGTATGTCGGATGATAAGGGATGTCGGATAAGCGAAGGTCGGATGAACGAGATTTTTTTTTTTCATTTAGAATATCACAAATTATTCAATGTTTAGATACGGATGTTGACATATTTTGCATTACATTTCACAGATCGAAGTAGCATTAATTGATATAGAATGTTATTAATATAAAATTGCCATTTCATATCTAGCATCCTTACCATCCAAACATATTTGGTTATCGAATATCATCGGCTTCGAAATGGAGTTGAATGTCAATATAATCGTTCGAAACAGGGTTGGATATTAAATATCGAAGTTATTGAATAATGAATACGGATAACGTTGTCGACTTCAGGTACCAAACCCAGCTCTCTACCAGTTGAGCGATTGGTATACTTTAAATCGTAAATCTCTTGAAAGTGGCGACTTCCATTTGGAACTTGCATCGTTGCTCGTTGTATTTGTTGACTGTATCTGTGGAAAGACAACAGTGTACTGAGTGGGAAAGGAATCTACTTTTTAGTTAAAAGGAGGCCGACAAATTCACTAGTAAACCAGAATATTTAAATGTGATATGTTTTTATTTCTTTTATGTTAAAAAAAAAAACCTCTTTCTCTCTATTCATGACTTTAAAATTCTGTATCTGTACACTACTCTCTCCCTGTTTTCTTTTGCATTTGGTGATCTTTTTCCCTTTTATCTAGAGAATATCTAGTTACGGACGAAGTTAACGGACTACACGAACGTTTTATTGCTCAGAAGCTTCTGAAAATCTCCGTCGCTAAGCCTTCTGCGGACTCTTTACTTACTAACTCTGCAAGCAGTTTTGGGCTTGTGATCCAATGATAACGTTAAGACACGAGGGAGAAAATGCGTTTAAGACGGGGTAATTAGGGTTTTCTGCAGTCTGCATGGACAAATCTCTAGATACTCACATTTCACCCGAGATCTTCCTTTCGCAAGCTTTGGATAAGTGATACGCTACATTTTTTTTTGCGCTTGCTTGAATGCATTTATCATAGATCTTACTTGATCTTCACATAAATTGGATTTTAAGTAAGATAAGTCCCGAGAAAAAGGCTGTTTTCAACATTATTTCTTAACTGAATTAAATTTGCAACATACAGGTTGATTTCATTGTCAACAATTTGTTGTAAGGTAGAGTATGTAGAAGAACCGTTGCTACAGAGGGTTTAGATCGGGCATAGACTCCGGCCAACACTACGTTCGTTTCAATTTTTTAAAGATTCCTTTTTTTTTCGAGAATACTCCTTTGTAACAGTACCTAAGAAAACACGTTCTGGTGAACTCTTAGGATTGATTTTTATGAAAGCTTGCGTTGCTTGCGATTTGGGTAAGTAGCCAATTGAAACACGTGTTTTATTGTAAGGTAAGTGTAACACGTGTCAGTTGGCTATTCACCCAAATCATAAGCAAAGCAAGCAACGCAAGATTAAATGAAAATCAGCTCTAAGGGGGAGAACATCAGTACGCTATGGCTACCGTTTGTTGTACAGTTTTTTTTCTTTTTAGTGTTTGATGTTCAATATCGTTTATTTATTTATTTAAAGTACATATTCTAGATACTACACGTGGTAGCCATTTTACACTAGTAAATAACATAGGAAAATAGCAAAACATTATATTAGAGTTAAGCCAAAACTAACTTCATTATTGAGTCCTTTGGAACATTCCAGCGCGGATTGATATATCACATAACCCACTTACTATTTTAAAAAGATGAAGCAGAATCTAGATGGCTGCTTTTAAGATGGCGGTCATTATCATCATTCTTTCCAGCATGTATCGCCTCCTGTCCAGTATTCATTAATAGCTATTTGCTTTCAATATATATGTATATAACAGTTTGTCAAAGGTGTTGTCCTTACTCTGTATTCGATTAACTTGATCTCTACCTTTCATCTTGAAGTTTTTCTTTTTTACCATAGCAGCTATAAATCTGGCTGTGAAAGTTTACCTATAGGCACTGTACATACGTACGAATTTTCATCAAAAGCAGATTTTGTCATCTGGTGAGTGTTCCTTGTAAGATCCTAAAGTGTGCGGCGAGTAAGAAGATCAATTACTTGAATGTAGGAAATGACGTCAGTTTTGAATAGGGGAGATAAGGAAGGACATCTATTATTCGCTATACGTGTGCAGAAATTCATGATTTTATCCAACCTGAAGAGATTGCAAAATTGTTTCCGCATAATTGCAAACTCACTACTAAAACAGAGTTGCAAATCATCTTACGAAAAAAAAAACAGTCTGTTTATAGTCAAGCATAAAAGTCTGTCATTTTGTCTCAAAATCAAGAATACGTAAAATATCTTTCAAATCAATCTCAAGTGTTCACAACGAAAACTCCAATTTCAGAAAATCAGTAAAAACTAAGGGTGGATCCCCCTTATCGTGTAAAGATTCAAGCAAAAAGATGCTAAATAATTACGCAATAATTCAAAATTAACAAAGAAACCTTTATTACACGCTAAAAGTCTATTGTGATAGAGAAAGCAAGCTTGGAACAGTTTATAAACGGTGAAAGATCAATAAAATTCAGACTTTAAGCCTTACAGTCAATCGGATATATAAAATGGTTGATATTTCATGTTATGCATTTGACCATATAATGAGTTCTGGATTAGACCATTCGATTTATTCTTCTCTCCTGGAATCGTTTCGACCTGGTTAAAATAATATTGTTGAGGACAAACACACAGATAAAACAAAATAAAAAAAATGGTGCCCTTAATTATCCGCAAAAGATGCAAATTTTGGCAATAAATTAATACTAAAATGCGAAACGCTTCAAAATTGGTAATACTGATCAGTTACGTAGCGTGATGAATTGAGATTCAGACGGACATGTTTAAATGTAGCGTCTCTGAGATGCACAGTTGTTATGACTATGTTGTACTGTGGCCACTACAGAGTAAGTGGTAGTCGAACTAGGCTTAGGACTACTTCTTGCAGTTTTTGTATGGCCCATTATTTATTTGTCAGTAGTCACAGAATCCTACTCTAGCATTTCGAAGAATGGAATATTTGCATCGTTGTAAAGATTCTGCTTCTAAAATGATGAATAAGTGCTGGTTATCGCGTTGTTGCGACCACTATGCAGTTGTATGAAGTCAGCAATGGGACTGGCCTATTCAGAACCCTGACCTAAACCCCATCGAGAGGAGTCTGTATTTACGTTGACTTAAATCGAAGTCATAACTCTCCATATTCCGTCGTGAATAACCCACATGCGTTAGTATTATTGAAATAAGTGTCTTCTGTGACAAATAGCTTGGTTTTCAGAATAAGATTTTATTTTCTTTCTGTAACACTGCTAGATATCGAATTTCGTAAAACCACTCAATGAGTACTGCAGACCTCTTTAAATTCTCGTACTACATAATAACTATTGATTCTCATCTGCATACGCTTTGCAGCAGTTTGCACCAGTTTTTTTTTTTTCTGCTTTTGTCCTCCCTCTTATTATGGCGCTTTGTCACGTAACCTCAAAAGCACGGGTCATGTTATACATAATTTCGTATAAAATATTACCTAGTAGTTGCAACTATCTTTGACTTATATTTTTATATTATTAAATAAACTGATGCAAAGAATTTGAGAAATTTATTACCATTGAACTTTATAGAAATCCAATGAATTTAAACTTTTAGAAATACATCAACGCCAAATTATATTAGAACTAAAAAATAAGGTAATAATTGTGTCCAACTGCATGAAATAAAATACAACACGAAGCTTTGAGGGTTTTTTTCTTCTTAGTGTTACGGAAACCTTCATTGCATGCGTGAAGAGTTGCTAATTTGCATAGTGTCCTTTGAATACCAGCTATCTTGTATCGAATTAACAATAATTATTGCTATCTTCCCTTCTATAATTCAAGGTTGCATTAATAAACAGGAACTATTTGATTGTCATTAATATTACAATGAAGTGCATATCTAGGTGTTGAATGGGAGTTTGTTCTCACACATTAACGGTATTTAAGTTTTGTTTCTTCAAAACTAGAGTTCACTCTGTACTTAATTTAATAGAGAAATGATGCAAACTATAAAGTAACATATTTTTTCTTTCAATTTAAATATTAATTTCTCTTTTAATATGGTCGTCTAGGAGTCGTTTAATAACGCAATTTAGTTACTCCTTGACCAAAAATTATTAAATGCTTAATTGAAACAGAACGTTAAAGTTTGTGGTTTGACTCTTTAAAAGCGTATAGCGTTTCCTTGCGAATGGAATTTTGTTTATGTGTTTGGTTTCAATGTAGGTCAAACCTAAGTACATTCGTGACACGGCTGATTCGTATAATTATTCATCCGCATAGCACGAAATGATATGGTAGCAAAACTAGTGCCAAGGAATGTGATAGAGATGAAAGGGTCAGTTCTTCATGTTAAACAAAAAGCAGTAAAACGATAGACGACTCTCGTGCGGTTTTGAAATTATGTCTGTTAGGTCCTCTTTGGTTCAGGCCGCGATGGAGTAGGGTAAGGGATGGATAGCAGCCAGGGCTTTACTTAAGGTGCCATTCCGACATTCGTTTGGTGAAGCTGAGTGAGATTCTAGAAAGCCTCAGTCAGGATATTCGGCCGATGTATTCGAACCTGCGTTCCTATACATTGTCGATTCAAAATCTGCGACGTTACCGCCTAGACTACGAGGGTTTGGAAGTCCTAGTGCGGATATTGTAGTAGGTTTCTGAACACTGGGCAGTGTTTTGATTGTAGTTGAAAGTACAGTAAACAAACTACACATCTTGATGCGATGTAGTATGTTGATTACCGAGCCGTCGTAGCTCAGTGGTAGAGCGTTGGCATATCATTCGATAGGTCCTGGATTCGATCTCAGCAGACCAACCTACTGACTGAGGTTTTTCCAAGGGGCTTCCTAAGTCACAACAGGCAAATTCCGGGATGGCACGTTCAACATATGTCCTGGTCGACATCTTCCCGAATCCTTTCCCCTCTCCTATCCCGGCCAGAGCCTTAGATGCTTAAAACCTGTAAATAAAATTCAATATGTATGTGACTAAGAGAGTTAGTTGCATCTTGGGAGTAATTTGTTGATATAAATAGTCTAGAAAATAAGAGAAAAGAGCAGCGTACCAATTCACATAAAATATGACAATACACTGAAAATCAAAACCACTAGCACAAGAGGTGAGCACTCTATCAACTGAGCCACCGTGGCCCTTTGTTTTTCAATCTCTGTAGTTTGTGTTTCTTGATTATTTATCTTTCTTTTCTCTGAATCCTCTGTATCGTGTTCGTATCTACACAATTGCTATTCTTTTTGCCTACAATATTACGATAATATATTTCCATCCTTAAAATTCTGAAACGTGTTTCATTTACTTTCTATTGCTCTATTTCTATGCAATCATAATTTTATTAGCCATCGGCATTCCAATTCTTTTGCTGTTTTGTAGAAATCGGTTTTTGCTATTCTGATATGCTCGTAGCAGAGCTGAAGCCGGGTCACTTTTGATGAACCAGTGACCCGGTCTGACTCCGACATAGGTGGCCCAATTGACCTGATGACTCGATACTCGTGACCGTAGTGACCTTACTGGCCCGGTGACCGTCAACTACTACCTCAGTCGGTGGTTATTTGTACACCCCTGAGAGTTTTTTTTATTTTTCCGGGATATATGTTATTTTCCATATGTTATTATTATTGTTAGGACATTTTTGGCGTCGAATTTTTCGTGCTCTTGAGGTAAAACCTCTGTCTCAATCATCCCCTGAAAGAAACATTGTTAAAACGCAAAAGTGATATAAGGAAAGGATAAAATATGTGCCCTACCTTCTGGTTTACGGGATTGAAATTGAGTCACCGGGTCAGGCCGGGTCCCAAGCATAAACCCAGTTCAAAACATGACCCGATTGACTTGTTTCAGCTCTGGCTCACAATCGATGGATTTTCTTCATGTTATGGTGAATATTCTCTTCTCTTGTCGTTCTACTTTTCTAAAACCCCGAAAAGAAAATTATTTCCAAAATATACTTAAATAAATCTTTGTGTTTAACTGGATCAATACCGATGATCAATCTTAAACAGCTAATAAACCTTTTGGAACTAAACAGACAAGGTCATACATTGCAACATTTATTTGCGAAAATTTCTAACAGAAAATGGGAAAAAAAATAAACAAAAAAGAGAAAGCTCGACATATACAATGAAGTACGTACAATTCAATTTCAAAGCCCAAGGCCCATCATTTCACTGCACCATGATACAAATCACGGTTTAGTAAAACCTCTTAAGATGGCCGAGTTTAACTTTAACAGGCTATTGTGGGTATAAAAAATTTTCGTTAGTAATTGAAGGGTTCAGGGAGAGACCATGCTAACCCGCACTCTGGTCAAAATTGAGCTTTTGACGTAATAGTAAACTATTGCCATCTACCGACTTTTCTCCGAACCACTGGTTGGAGTGGCTTGGTCATGGAGTGCGTAGTAAGCCAAAGTATGAATATGGTTGGTATCCTCTTCTATTGTCAAAAACATAACTGAATTTCGAATATTTCTCCGTTAAGAAGCTTTTCTTGAAAGTAGTAATTTCAAATAATCATAACTTTGGATAATTACATTTTAGAAAAGAATGTTTCAAATAAAAGTTATTTAGTTTTTCATGTAGAATCGGTAGAAGTAATTTATATCAGGCTATTTGATTTGAAATATCTAAGTTTCCTTGTACCACCCTGCAAGGTGGGATGATTGAATTTCTATGAAATTAAAAATGTTCTTTTGCACTATTAAACCTCCATAAGCCAAATTTTTAATTAGATTATTTATCTGTGAGATAATTTTTCCATCATCATTGTAAGTACAAAACTATGAACTGTGCAAGTCAAAAACAGTTTCTTAAAATCGAGAAAAGTTCTTATCTGTGCAGCAAGAAACAATTTTCTTTGAAATGAGATATTAGCATTCTCATTTAGTTGAAAATGAGAATATATTGCTTTATAAATAAGATTTCTGTTCTTAATTTCAAACGGATTTGGTCTCATTTTAATTTTATTTATGGTGTTTAGGCATCTAAGGCTCAGGCTGGGATAGGGGAGGGGAAAGGATAAGATAAGCTGTCGACCAGGGGGCTAAGATGAAGGTACCATCTCGGCATTCACCTGGTGTGACTGAGAAAAAAACTGGAAAACCTCAGTCAGAATGGTCGGCCGCTGGGCTTGAACCCACGACCCCCCCAAAACTAAGCCAACGCTCTCGCACTGAGCCACGTCCACTCGATTGCTGTCATTTTGAATTTAATGAGAGTGATACATCTCTTTTCTAAGAAAATTGGTTTTAGGTGCACAGATAAGAACCTTTTTCTCAATTTTCTGAAACCGTCTTTTAGTATATGGAAACATCTCCGATTTACTTCAAATCGTTGTTCTTAATTAGTGTCAGGTTGTGAACGAACTTGTAAGTTCCTTAGTACGTGATTTTGTAGCTTTGTGGTAAAGTGGGCTCCGAACCACTCCATTTGATGAAATCCACGAACTTCAACTCGCTCACGGAAACGGAGTGTCCTACCCATTCAAAGAAATGTGGTCCATAGTGAATCTTTATCTCAACGACGATCTCCTTAACTTTCTTTTTTAAAAAAGTAGTAAAAATAAAGTTTATTGTGTGAAACAAGAAAGCGTTTAGCTAACAAAATACCTAATTTTCTTTGAACCTGAAACTCACTGTTTTAGTGTGTAAATAGCGTGGTGAAGTAATTTGCGTAGACACCTTTCACGTAACTTTAAAACGTATTTTTTCTCCTTACACTTGAAACAAGAAGAATGTACTTGAAAGTTTAATTGTTGTTTACAGTTTGTCACAATATTTAGTAGATCCAACGCTGTGCCTAAAACAAACAGGCTCTTCCTTGACCGCTGTCCAATTTTTCTTTAAGGTGTAATTCGTGAAGGATACTGTTTCTACAAACGCCAACACGTTTAGATGCAGAAGAATTTATTCAGGACTTGCATGGATCGTTAAAAGTCAACGTAAAAGAGGAAAAGCCAGGCCAAGAGTTCATCGCAGACGAGACACTTGTTTACAAAACCAATTATCAGTAAAACACGCAGGCAGTAAATTCTTTCTTGTCAAGTGTGTATCCCGAAAAACGAATTGATTTAGTGACGCCCCAAGGTCTTAGGTTCGTGCTCTGTAAAATAAACAAGCCAAGAAGAGTCTAGTTATATATAGAAACCTAATATAGATGGATAAAAATGTGTCTGGTGGTCTCGTTGGCAGCAGTTTTGCGATTTGATTCTTCGTCTCTTTGTACTGAAGAATTGAAGCATTTGATGAACAAGAATTGAAGCACACCTCTCCAACTCCTTGATAAAAATTGCATATAATTTAAATGTTGTCATCCATTTTTTATTTTAAATTAGACACATTTGAATATTTTTTAAAATAAATTTTCTCAACCATTCATCAAGTTAAGTGTGAATATGACGAGTTTTCCATTCGACTACAACGAAAATTGGCGAAATTCCGATAAATCCTGTATCCAGTTACAAACTAGATAGGTCAAAAATTTAAATTTAAATATTCAGATATTCAATAATGTCAAAAACTTACACAATAAATCAGAAGTGCGAAATTTTTCACTCTTTCTTTCTATGAGAAGGTATTTTCATCGAAAAATAATTTAATTACAATCCGAAACATATCGCTTACGGTAGAAGATGTGATCTTCTAAGATAGAATTCCGATGCTTTTCAGATGTCATTTATTCTTCAACATTGAAAGATCAATTTCTCACCCTTTTAGAGTGGTTTAAAGCGGAACACGGGTACTACCCAAGTTAGGTTATCCGCTAGTTTTTTTTTTTTTTTTTTTTTTTACCGAGAAGCTCTATTGTGAAGTTAATCGCGTTTAGTTTTTAAAAAAAGACAACAGAAGAGCTTATAACTTTCCTCAATGAGAACAACATATCAGAACACGTGAGAAGGAAGATATATACAATAAACATCTTCGAACGTTGTTGTCAAGTAACTGACTGGACGGTAAAGACCTATTCGAAAGGCGTTATCTCGGAATTGCCCGACTAGCGTCGGTGTTAGAGCGTTGGGTCGCTGGGCAGCCGGAGTTAAATTCACACCAACGCCCGACGTCGAGTTTTCTTTTCTTTTCAATTCATAAGAACATTACTGCTTTCGCTTACTAATTATGAATAAATGTTCCACTTTGCTTCTTTCTGCATTTTCAATATTTTATTCCTAGATTTCATTTTCAAAAAGATGAAAAATTGCATCTTAAAAAGAGTGAAAATTTCAGATGGACTACGATTGGAAATTCACCTAACGAGGTTACATTCCCATCGTAAATAGTTACCATAGATCATATCGTTTTCTAACGCAAGTTCTTCGTCTTTTCTCCCAAGAAAATCTACTAAAAAATGGTCTCTGTTTCCACTATCGTGAAGATGAAACATTCCGTTCAATTAAAGCGGGATTTCATTCATCCGAATTTTATGTACATATTTATGAGAGGAATTCTTTTTGTTGATCGAAGTTTCGGGTTAAAGTTTATATGAAATCAAATGTAGTTAATTTCTTTGTTTTATTTTCCAATCAGAAAGAAAGAAAAGTAAAAAGAAAATGAAGGACTGGATATAGCTGATTTTGCAAATCGACTACTGATTTGATTTCATTTTTCTATTCATAATTTCCTCCTTTTATCAATGGAACTTGTAAATGAAAGCAAGAAAAATCCATTTTAAATTAAGTACAAGACCATGAAAATGAAAACAGAAAATTCTGTCGTTCCTCTAACTAGAAAATGGTTAGTTATATCGTGCTACTGTGTATATAACGATAATTTTCAGCCTAATTGACAGTGGCAGCTTTAGCCGAGTTTAAAGAGTCCGGTTGCCGTGTGCTCAAACGAAGCGTAACATTCAGTTTTACGTTTCTTCGTTCTTTTCCGGAAAGTCTTCATAACGGCAATTATGGGGTTGCTTCCCAGCTGTATATTTTCTCACTCCAAAATCCGCAATTAAAATTTGGTTTCATTTACGGTTTCCTCTTGGCGAAAGGGATTAAGAGATCGATTTTCATCAAGGACCAACATATTTTAATGAGCGTCTGCACTGTTTCTTTCGTGTAAAGTGGCAGTAAGAATGTATTTTGAACTCATTGCGTCTGATTGAGCTTGTTTTACTTACGAGATGTTAGCAGACGTGCCAAGAACTGAATAGGAAAAATGGTGCATTTGTAATTGACTTTAATATCATACGGAAGTCAAGTCCACTTTCCGTATCATGTAGCTATTAACTTTATTTGCATTATTAGTTTAAATTACTATTAATGTCTTAAAAACAAATTTTGGGGTTTCTGAGGACCGAAGTTAGAGTTGCTGTGGATTCTGAACCACTGTAACCCAGATATAACCATTCGATTTTTGAACCCATGACTATGTGCGCTGACTATGAGCGAGCTAATAAGCCACTTGGATAACTGGGAAACGTATCTACTTTGTTCTGAACTTCAGTCGCTTGCTCACTTTCCATTTTAATATAATTACAAACTATGTCCAAGTGTTTATTGAGATATTCTAGGATCGAACCCTGTACCCGATAATACAGACACATTAAATCAAAAGAGTTGAATATTTACTCTTCTTAGAGCGGAAAGAGGGGACCACTGTTTTTATAGCTTTATTTTCAGGTGAAAAGAGTGGTTTCCAACGAAACGCTCTCACTTTGAATGGAAGATGTGATCTTTCTAGACGGAAATCCGATGCGTTTGGACGTAATTTATTCTTCAAACTTGAAAGAGCGATTTCGCATATTTTTAGAGTGGTTTATTCCTCATCTTTTTAGAGTGATTCACAATGCATTATGACTTCTAGTCAAATTTGTTCTTCGGCGTTGGTTACTGTGAAGGTTATCGAGAGACAAGGTTTATACTGGGAAATTTGTCGCGTTGCATTTAGTTTTAAAAAATGACAACAGAAAACCTGAAAACTTTTTTCACTGACAAAAATATACCAGAAAACGTCAAGAGTAACGAGTTAGATATGTACAAGAAATTTTTTGAACGTTGTTCTCAAGTACCTGACGGGACGAAATAAACCATTTTGGAGGCGAATTCTCCTAGTTGGTCGGCTGGCTGAAGGGTTGGATAACTCGCCAGAAGTTACCGGGTTCAGATCTTCCCGACATCAAGTTTCTTTTTCTTTTTTACTCTTTCCTTCTCATTACTTTTCTTTCTTAGTACTTATGAATAAATGCTCCCTTTTGCCTCTTTTTACATTTTCAACATTTTATTGCGTCGTTTTCGTGCTCTAAAGATGAAAACTTTATCTGAATAGATGAAAATTTGCCTAAAAAATATTATGCCTACGTTCCCATCGAAATGGACTACCATAGATCCCATCTTTTTTGGAGTGGAAATTTTTCATCTTTTCTCCGATGAAAATTCACTCTAAAACAGTGGTCCCTCTTTCCGCTATCAAAAGATAAAATATTCCGCTTAAATCGAGCGGAATTCCGTTCTTTGAATTTAGTGTGTAGTTCTTTACTTTGGTTGTGTCAGACGAATGCTTAGGTAGTAGCTTGAAAAATATATATAATAGGTTGGCAACACTGACAACCGGGGTGCTTTCGGACAGGGGTACCCATAGGGTTTTTCTCTCGTGTCGAATAAATGTTTCGCAGTGGCTCGGTGGTAGAGAGCTCACCTCTGATGCTTGGGACCATTGGTTCGATCCCACCTCATGTTACGTGGACTTTGTAGTGGAGAAACACTGTGTACGTGGATTTTCTCGGGGTTTTCCAGTTTCTTCATTCCACCAATTCTCCCATCATCATCCATACGACCTGAGCCAAAAGTTACCTAAAAATCTTAAATAATTTCGAATAATGTTTATGCCTATTTTCGTGCAAATAGGTAGGTGTAACGGATTAGAAGCAATTAAAAAAACTGAATTTAATAAAAATGGGTTGGAAATACTGCCCTATTACATCAATCAATATGGTTCTTCCAGGTCTAAGACTAGCCAACACGTTTCTAATGATACTTCAGATTTTTTAAAGACGTACGGACGGATTGTGTGGTGTGATTATAAGGTTTCTTTTTGTTAGGTAAGAGACAACGAACTACAGTTTATGTGTTGCAGTTTTGTTAGTGTTGTTTATGAAGATTATCAAGGTCACATATTAAAAAGCAGTTTCTTAATCGCTCTTCATTGTTGGTATTGATTATGGAGGTTATGAAGGTCATATTTTTCCATCCCTTTCCGCTCTTGTCTCCTCAATGATTCAACTAATTAAGATCGTACATGTTTAGAGTGTTAATTCCATATATCATAAGCTTTCATATGATACCATATGAGATGGAGTGGAGAGCGTCATAATAACGATCATAATATGAATTTTTTATAGTCTCTTGTTATTATATTCTTTTCGGTTTTGAAGTGATTTCGATAAAACTTGCAGTAAACATGAAAAGAATTATAAGATTTCTGGCTGAATGTTTATTGCTTGATCTTCTTGTGGTTTCCACAAAAATGCCTTATTTTATACTTCTTGAGTTAAATAACAGTTATGTTGCCCAAAGTAGTTTAAGTGCCATCTGTCACCATTTTTCAATTTTTATTGTCGTTCCTGTAAGTACCTTCCCTTCTAGAAAGTTAACATATATGCTACATTGACTTTTGATGTGACTTATGTTAGAAATGATTTGATAGATATATGTAGTTAGATTTTTAATACCTCTTAGATCGTGATGCGAGACAAATTGGAAGGTTAATCCAGATTACGATGTTAAAGCATCTTGTTTGGTTTGCTCTAAAATTTATAATATTTTAATGGCGAGGACAGTACATGAAATATAAGATATTTCTAACTTCCAGTATCAATGGATCGAAAATAAGGATGAAACTACTGCAATGTTTAAAACAAGATTAACGGATTTCTCGTAACTCGATGTGGCGTAGTCCATGAATTATGTATACGAAATTCACATTAAAGTCATTTGTTTCTTCCCATTGACAAACATACTTTATTTTCCTGATGTTATTTTCATCCTTCGTAATATCTTTGAGAACACACCAAAGAAATATTCTTTGTAATATGTATTCGTGATTATTAATGTGTTATATATATGTTCGTTTCCTTTAGTTGGTAGATTTATTCTGGATTGAATTTCCTTTTGAAACTAACTAAAAAAAAGAGCAAGAACACCAAATCAAAGAGACAAATTACAAAAAGAATAAAAGTTTGAAAAGAAAAGAAATCTGAATTATGATATGAACAATGCCTACAATGGGAACATATTCCATAAAAACCATGCAAAAACAATCATTTTTTCGGGTAAGAATAATAGAAGAAGGAAAGGGATGTATGACGTAAATCAACTGTCGGAAGGCAACTCACTCATTTTCTCGTTTCTCGCTCTTTCTTCCCCTTTCTTCTTGTGTTTGATTGTTACTGACGAAGATGAAAGGGTGGAAAGAGGATGTTCTAATAATAAGGGTTGCTGAAAGATAGAATGGGAATGCTTCTGTTTCTAGGTTTCGAGGTAAGAACCTCTTTTCTTTTTCGTTCCAGTAGAGTGAAAGGTGATTAGTAATCCTTCACGGAAAGTCAGCAGGTCGAAAAGAACGGAGAGAGGGACAACGGCTAATGATTGATGCTTGTAACTTATAAAATCTCTCCGTTTTTAAGTTCAAGTTGGTATCGATGTTATCGTGTTGACCACGAAGACAGTAATGGGCCGTGCATGACTTTTGCAAAAGGCCTTGGAACTCCAAAAACGCACTGTTATCACATTAGCGTGGGTGTGAAAAAGGTGGTTATTAATAAATTGCTATAATGACATTTACATGTGTGCTTAGCAAGAGTAATAAAAGCAGCGAACTCACGTCTTTTATTTATTAACTCCGTCATACATACATACTTAAAGTGTTTTCGACAAGGATTTTGTATAACTGATATAATCTATTTATAAGAAATTCAGGCATGTAAGATAATTAGCAAAAGAACGCTAGATGGTTTAAACTGTTCACTTATTTAAATTTAAATCGCCTAATTGTACTGGATTATTTGAAAGGTTATTTTATACGCATTCGTTGATATCTTAGTAATTAAGTGTTCCTCAAACTAGTCTGGTGACGGTTATGTTTATTTCTTAAGTATTATCTTATTTTTAATTATACTGTCTGCTGACAATTTTTCGCACTTTTCCATTATAACTCCTTCCTGTATTATTTCGTGAAAAGTCTCATCAATTCGACCACAGTAAAGTCTGCTCTCTGGAATCTGGATTCACTTTACGTTAAGTATTGTATCACCATCTAGGAACAGAAAATAATACCATAACTAGAATAGGCAAGTTTGATGAATGACTTTTGGTTCAGTCTTCTATTGTCTCCTTTTTTAGTCCTCCCTGGATGAACTCATGGAATTCACTATCATTTTGCTTAACTACAATCGTCACCAGAAATGTCTAGTCTTACGATAAATATTGGATGAAAAATTCACAGCAATAAAATTTACATAAAAATGTTCAGGGTCATTCATAACGAAATAATAGGCTACTCTGAAAAATTTAGTACGAGTTTATTGTTACAAAGATAGCTATGTACAACCAACAACAATCAACATAGGAAAATGTAAATTTTTTGTCACAGCTTGTTTGTTAATTGTGTATTTCTCATACATGCTCTTTGTTAGCGTCGTTGATGACGCGGCATACATTTACATGCAAGGGCGCCAATTTCTGTGTAACTTTGGTGGGGGGGGGGCATTCAGATATGTGTTTTGTTGCTTGATAAGGGTCTAAGAAGGCACAACAAAATGATCAGTGGTCGATTTGACTTTAGAGAAGTGGGGGAAGGTTTTCTGGGTATTAATATTAAATAAAATCCTCTAATTGATCGAAGAACAATGTTATCTAAGATTCGAAATTTTATATAAACCTGTTTTTGCGCAATGAAGTAAAACTGCCACCTGACTATACTTTAAAAACCATTGAAGGATACACTTCAAATAGTTTTGCAGTCTTCCTGTATTACCAACGTTTTTGTTCAATAAAAAGCGCAACTAACCCAGCAAAAGTTCAGGGAACACTAAGTCGATTCTAGCCTGGGACAAAAAATCAACAGCCCCACAGGAACTTGGCAAAACTCGCCCTGAAATTATAGGGAATGTTTAACAGTTGTAAACACGAAAATAGCTAAGAATTCTTGAGGGTTGCTCAACTCCTTATGAAACACATTACTCACTTATTTACTATATGGCTTATGGAACCCACAAGTTCATTGCCACAGTAACAAACGTTCGCCACAGGATTCAATTCTGGGCAAGAACAAGACAAATATATTTTTAAAAACATACTTATAAAACAAATATTTTTTTAAAAAATATTTATTAAAAAAGGCTTTCACTCTGCCTCGTGAAACAAATAATAAACGTAATAGGATAAACTAACATGAAAGGACCTGCCACTTAGTCGAAACGCTAAAAATAGACAAGAAAAGAAAGCAGGTTTTCCATTTGCTATAGTACTCTTGTGGTTATGCTTAGCACAAAATGATACAAGCACAATTCAACCCATTGCATCTTAAGAAATCATGGGTTATTCGTGAAATATTCCCGTCGTCCCGAAAACGTCAATGTCACAAACAAAACACACATGAACAACAATTACAAAGAATAGAACAAAACTGCTCTGTATAGGATACTTTACACTTAGGTTTTCGTGTTCTGGAGCATAAAAAGCACCAAAGTCTGTTCCTTTCCCGGAACTGAACTTCTTAAAAACGTCAAAACGAGGTGGCTCACTATCAACCATGCCAAACTTATTACACAAAAAACTACATATTACAAAAAGAACACATATTATGAATCACTAGTGTGGACTACGCTGCTGCTGAATTATAAGCACCCAAATACTACAAGTGCATAGTTAACGAACATCAAACCGAGTCTAAAGTAAAAAAAAATGCAATCACAAAATAATGCAAACCACACTGGTTTAAGAGCACAAGTACGCACCTGAAAAGATTATAAAATGAAACCGAATATATTTTTTCGGGAGATGAAAATGACCAGTAGCAAACGTTTGCAAGAAACACAAATACACTAAATATACATTTTCTTAAAGGAAAAAAAAACGAAGCACCTTGGAAGTGACTGTCAAGCCATCAGTGGTGTACATCAAGATTCAAACACTCGAAGCTAAACATAACAACGTAGTATTTACAGCAAACAAATATATTTTAATAAAGAGACAGCTTAATACCCAGATCTTAATAAAAATATGTACTACAAAACAAATGAGATATGGAAAATGCAATAAAATTGTAATTACAAGCACGGAGAAAACAAATCCTCTCCTTATGATATTTCTGTAAGGAGACTCAGCCAATGAGAATACACATACATAACGGCGAAGCCCATTCAAGAGGACATAATACTCACAAATATGAATTCAAAAAGAATCGGAAAGATCCAAATAACAAAGATACGAAAAAAACTTCTCTCTATTAATTGACGTAATAGTTGGCTTTAGAGCCAAATGCCATACTTTGGAATTGAAAATATAGTGCCTGGAAGCACTTAAGCTAAAAAAATAACATATAAAGGCTAGCAGCTACAAATTACAAAGGGTTGATGGCTATTCATGAAACCTGAAGTCCTTTCCTGCTTGAAGAGCTACACAATGGGCATTCACTGAATATGTCACCCATATCAGCCCAAATATAAAATTTTTGGCCCCTACGTACAAGTTAAAGGAAGTGCCTATTGATTTACAATAATTCGGGCTTCGATCCCTAGTGATAACATAATAATAAGAACCCAAACTGTGTATGCGGACTGTGATGGCTGGGCTTCAAACCCCAATGCAAGAATTATCTCAGCCCTGTTACTTCCATTCAGAAACCAGTATGACCAAAAATAATCTTTATCACATGGTGGTTATGTTTGTTCTGTCGAAATGGATAACAGTACTAAAAATTCAATTCAGATTTTGCTAAATATTTTATATTCATAAACAATACATATAATAGTACACATATAGGCATTATAAAGGCTTCACTACAGAATCTAACTACGTTTGTACAGCGTTAAAAAAAGTTCATTAAAGCATATTATGTTTTAACTAATAAGAACAAAGTTTCTGCTGTTACTAGAAAATAAACTTAGGAAATAACAGAAACTAATGTTAGTCTATGCAGAGGAGTTATCCAGCTTTTCCAAATGTGGTTCTCTTTCTGTCCGGCACATCCTTCCGCCGCACTACTGCTTTATTTGACTCTTTTTTTTTTAATTCTCGGTTCTCGATCTCGACAGGCATGGTTCAAGAAGCTTCTGTCTCACCCTACAGTGAGAAAAAATTATTTGGACAAGTTCAACAAAGAGGAAAAACAGACTGTATCACACGCAATACGTGGCCCATTTCGAAATTTCTTGCCCTTTTATGATAGTTTAGATGCCTTAGATAGAATACTATAGAATAACTACCATTCGGTACACCTGTAGAGTAACAGGCAACGAAAGAGTGACGACTACGTAAATTCATCGCAAAAAGAAAAGTATTTGGACAACCCCATGCTACTCTCGAAAGAAATGTTCTGGGTATCCTTTTATGTACAAGAGCAGTCTACGTATCTTATTAACAGTAGCAATTCCTCGTTTTCTAAGTCGATTGCTGACTTTTTTTCTTTAAGACAGGAACTGCTGAAATATGAAAAGGACTTACTAGGTTTGAAATTTCAAGTCCTGTGTTGTAAGAGAAGGAAACTCTTAAGATGAAGATGTAGGTAGGTAAGGTAGCCCGCATTTAGACTATCCATAGGAGTTGCTTCGTGATGCAACAGAAGTCAATACGCAATAATACTTATTCTTTGCTTTATACTGACTACGAGTGCTGTCTCTGAGGAAAACAACTTACCTTCTAAACCATTACATACTTGATTTTATTGTGTTTAAAAAGCTGAAATAGAAATACCTAATAAAACTTTCCCACTATTGAAAACAGGGACAACATACAAATAAATAAACCACATCCAACTCTTTGCCGTTAACTGAATTCAGCCGCCACATTCGTTCTTGGGGAACTGTTTCACACTTTTGTCACCAGCCCACAATACTACACAAGCATATACAAGTCTAAAACGTCTACTAGTCCGTATATGGACCATAGCCCATATTTGGACCTTCTCCTCTACAGTATCACGTTGCATCAACTGCAAATTTTTATTTTATGGTATGTAACCATGGGCGGATTTAGAAGAGAGACCCTGGGGGACCACGAGAGAGACCCTGGGAAGCCAATTACTTTAAAAGCTATAGTTTACAATGAAACATTTAATCTGAAATGACTCGTGGGGGAGGGGAATCCGCCCATGTATGTAACTGTTTCAAATCTAAAATTTTGCTGTGTTCAGTAAAATGCGAAAATAATAATATTGTTTAAAAGAGAATAAAAGAAGCTATTAAATAATGTCTCACTTAAATCACGCTGCTATTTAAGAAAATAGCATGTTTTACCATTACTCCACAGAGAACGGAGAAACATACTTAAATTAATCGATTTTAAAGGTAACTAGTTTGTTACCGAATAAATGGGGTGGAAAGTTGTAATTGGAACAACCTGAATATTATGATTGATAGTGGGAATCTCTTCAATTTTAAATAAAGTGGGAGGTAACAAAGTATGATTCGCGTTTTTATAATATATGTTCTTTAAAGCTATTAGATTTGAAGCACACCGTAACAAATAGAAAAAGTGAACGCGACGTGGCAAGACGCTATAACCTTCGGCCTCTTCGTGACTGGTGTGCGTTCCGTCACATTCTCGCTATCGCTGATGATCCTGGTGCGGTATATCGGTATTAAAAAACAAAATGTAAAAATCTCTATGTTATATTATTGACATAACTGGAAAGTCTTAAATATGCTGCCACGTTCTCTCTAACACACATTAACAAACGCACCAGGAATAAATTGACGATCGCAAAGCACACACGCGTTATCAGTGTTGCGAAATGGGAAGACAGATAATATCCAGGTTAGATCACTCTAACATTACATGCAATAATTCAACGAATTTCAACTGAACCTTTGGAGAGGGAATTAATTGTCTGTAATTCAAAACGACAACTTGCCATCAAAAGTTTTGAGGAGGAAGATGAAAGTGCGTTAATCTAAAATGATTGACAACAAAGCTGACATAGGTATACGGCGCGCTGACATACTGATAAACGTCGATAAACGCTAATGTCAGCCATAACAACTGACAATTGGCAGGCCTGAATATCATTCATGAACACTGATAACAACAACGCTTCAAGAATCTATCCCTGTGGGACACCACGTGGCGCGATACTTTAACCCTTCAAAGTTGATTTATTTATTTAAAGCTGTGTGCTCTTTGTGATTGAAATTATAAGCGCAATCAAAAATTATTAACAATTATGATTTTAGTTTTTGCCCAAAACACTATTGTTACCTATATCAAGAAACAGAATAGTCTTACGTTCTAAATTTGTTTCTGTTCTTTTTTAGTGTCATTTTACCATATAAGTGAAAATGGAAAACACAGAAAGCATGGATAAAGGTAAAAGGCTCATGAGAGAGCAACAAATACAAAGGAATTGGATGTTAGCATCTGCCAGCTGAAAGGTTTTTAGATTCTCAAGGGCCTACCTTGCTCTTATACAAACTCGCTTTCTAAAAGAAAAGCCTCTCTCTCTTTTCTCTCTCTAAAACACACACACACACTTTTACACATGAACACATTCGCTTTATTCGTGATATTGATCGGTAAGAGTAAAGTTTCCAAGTCTATTTTCTTGGCCTTGCTGCAACCCACAACTTCTTTTCGTCCCTCATAACGGCTACCCTTCTTAGATTTAAGGTTGTATTCATTAATTTGGTTAACCTAAAACATATTCTATGAAACAGTGTACTGAAACTAAAATATTCCCTGGCAGAGAACATAGTTTCTACCACTGATATTTTTGACTTCTCTGAGACCCATTAATCCCATCCAAACTCCTGTATTTTAAGGTGAGATGAGGGAGTCCTATGCTTACAAGGAAACATAACCACCAGGATACTATATTACTTGAGGGTTTCTTTCGCTGCCTGGAGACTCCCCTCATGCAATACTTGAGCGAAACTCTTGGACGCCACTCGAAAACTTCTTCCGCTAAGTTCAATTACGACTTCACTCTTCTTCCTTTCCTTTGCATTAATTGAAATTTATGTTGGCGTAATCTTGGCTTGTTTTCAGGCTTGTCTGCAATCGCATCGCATCTAGCTTTTTCTTTTTTTTTTTTCTTTTGCTCAACAAAATGGCATGTTTTAAAGCAGATGAAAGCAAGCATTATCGAATAATTCTAGCGTTTCTTAGAAATACTTAAGATTAGAAAGTGGTACTAAATTTCAATTAAGTTCAATCCAATTCCAATTCAAGGATAAATATGAAAAATCCGTCATATGAGGACATCATGATTTCACTTATATGTTCCGCCCAAACGAGAGGTTCCATCAAGGCTCTTCTCATGGGGTTGCTTCTGTCAGTTACCAGTAAGTTTATTAAACTGTTATAAGACTACTATAACTAAGAACTATTTACTTAACCCATACTAAGAAACAATTATGGCTTCCTTGGAAAAGGAGGTATCTAGTAAATGCAAGAAGACATTATCTTTTAGCTAAGTTGAGCAAAGTGCTGAACAATTAAAAAAATGAATATACCTGAACGGAAAAGAAAACAAGGAACTTTAGAATTCACAAGACAAGAATCAGATTAAGAAGAATCCAGGATGATGTTTTGTGATCTAGATCCTTGTGATGATGAAGATAGTTACTTTGATACGCGAGCTGCACAAGAAAAGCAAGATGATGAAGATACGAACTATATATTCTGAGACGGGATATTCTGTGAACACATGGGATATGGGTTATGTGTAACATATGTTCGAGGTGAGCACATAAAGGATGCGCTGGTGCAGAAAAGGAGGAGGTCTATGACTTTTGTAAATATACATTTATCATAACCATATCACTCTTGAACATTATTTTGAACTTAAAATTTCTTCTTAATTATTTAAGGTAACTTTAAAGGGTAGCCCATATTTCGACCAGTGTTTCAAAAGTCAAGATTATGACATCTCTGTAAAATATGTGTTTAATATCTTAGTCATTGGTTTATAATTAAATTTTCAACTACATTATACAGTAAATGTATCTCAGACATATTTGCCGTTGTTGTTTAGTACATTCCTTGGAACATTTTGGAGATATAAAAAAAATAAAAGTGGTAGTCCGTATTTGGACCTCCTGCATAACCTAGTCGGTAGCGCGCTCGACTTCAGTGCGAGCGGTCCCGGGTTCGATTCCCGGTGGGGGTTCAAAAATTTCGGTGTTGACCCAGCATCGTGAGGACAATTGAGGAGCTGCTGTGAATAAAAGACAGTGGCGATCACAGTCATCTCTCCTCTCCCAACCCGTCTGGTCAGCGTGGGAGCAGTAGACCAAATCATCGCTCCGGGGAGAGGCCTCATCCAGTAATGGATCGAATATGGCTGTGATTTATTATATACTTATCTTGGGAGAAGGCAGGGTGAGTTGGGGGGGCAGGATGACACGAATACCAAGTTCTAGTTATTGCATAGACTCTAGGTACAAATGTCCATGATTAACTAAAAATCATTAATTCGTATGATTAACTAGAGATAGAGCTACAAGCTACTTATTTGATAATGTAGTAAGACGATATATCTGTGTTCATTTTCATCTTTTATTTCTTCAATTAACAAAAGATTTCATATAGTTATGTTTAGCTTTGATCGTCAATATGAATAATTATGATTATTCAGATTATATATCATGCAAATACTGTACATGCAGGTATATACTAATTGTTTATAATGAAATACTCACCATGTGTCGCATTAACAAGGAAATTAATTTTTCATTTAATTCGATAGATATATAATTTATTGCCCGTTGTTCCTGAAAAATATTAATTCCAGTTTGAAAGTCTTTTAAATCTTCGTAATATTTTTTTTTTATTTCATTTCATATCTCACCTAGTACTGTTTCTTAAGGGAGGCATGCATGTTCGAGCCTGCTGTCAGCCATGGTGACTGATTTCTCGGAGATCTTCCCCAGTTTTGTCCGATCAATGCCAGGACAGAACCTAGACTAAGACCGTTGCGGCTACCTTTCCGCATCCTTTTACCCGAAAGAGTAGTAGCTAAGAGGCGTTCATTATACATTAGACACGTGACGGCATAAGTATAACTGGAGTGCCTATCCCAAAAATGAGAATTCAATTAAATAAACACGAAAGTTAAAATAATTTGACATTTGGTTTCAAAACAGAAAGTGTCTAAATTCTATCTACGATTATTGCTTTCTCTTTGGTGGTAATTCATGTAATGCCTATAGTTATATGTAATCAATTACATCGTTCAGAAATGGAAGCCGTTCACTTCTCGTCTTATATCATTCTTGAACTGTAAGACTGAATGTAAGGATTTTTTAACCTTAAATAGCTCATTTCTTTCGCTTCATTAAATAGATAATTCCAGAATTATTAATTAAACTTTAATAGTGAAATCCTTTCGTTTCGAAACCTGCTTACACGGCACCCCTCAATCCTAAATACAGCTCAAATGGATTTATTGGTTACTACTTCGAATGTGGTTTGTTTAGGCGACGTAGCTTACGTCATTATTTATCGAGCTATTGTATAATTTGTGATGATGCCGGCTTAACTGTGAGAGTCTGTAGCTCTGAAACTATGTATGTTTCGATATTATTGAAAACAACTCTTTTTTTCTTGTTTTGATGTGAAGAATGACCTCCAGAAGTTTTTTTTCGATCGGTGTAGTTTTAAAACACGCTATATATATATGTGGGGAGGGGTATGAGAGAAAGTGTGTGTGAGAGAGAAAGTGGGTGAATGAGTGAGTGTATGTTTGTTTTACATTATGCCTGAGCATAATTTGAATAAATTATTTGCATTTTGTCGAGGATAGTGACGTTGTTGTGTTTTTACGAAACATACAGGAAAACTTGATGAAACTCCTTGATACTTATGCAACCCAAATTACATATAATAATAGCAGCGTTGCTTACCTTCAAGGATGGTTACATGAAAATCTTTGCTAGTTGCTTTGTTTATCGGTTTCAAATAATTTATGTAGATGTAGTCTACCTAAAAAACATAAGTTGTTGAAAAGTCACTTTTCTTAAACAATTCGTACTAAAGAGTAAAAACATAATTTTGTTAATGTATGACTAAAAAGAAAAGCATGGGGCGCCCTCTTATATACAGCGACTTTATAAATTCTTCAATTTGAGCACCCTTTTCTTTACAGAAATGCATAAATATTTTTTTTTACTTTTTAGTACAAATTGTTCAAGAAAAGTATATTTTTATTAGTTTTTTTTTAGTTATTCCAGCGTCTGGATACTTTTTCTCAAGCTGACAGTTTTTCACCCAAATCGTAAAGTGTTCTACAACCAGTCAAATGCAACATCTTTGCAGGCTAGTATTTATTTTAGGATAAAGAAGTTCATACTTTTTAAAAAAATGCTTTTAAAATATGGAAATACAGTATATAGAAATACATGAAAGTAACAATGGAATATTGTATTGTCACTTGACTTACGGTACTGTGTAAAATTTCATCAATGTTTGACGTCGGGTAATGAGTTAAATTAACGTTGGAATATTTGAGTACACGATGAACCATTGCGAATTAAAGAAAAGTATAAAGATCTTCCTATTTCTTAGTTGCCTAATAATTGAACTTTCTGGATGTTGGTGCGACTAGCGATCTTATTTTAAATCATTTTCCAATAGCATTTTGACGAATATCATGAGACCCCACAAACACTGGTCTGACCACTAGCATGTCACTCTGACTTTAGAAAAGAGGTCGGTGTATAATAAATATTACATCTAGACACAATGGAATCAATTTCAAGAAAATGATTTTAGTGAGTTAGCAACACTAACCCACTGTGCTAATCAAGACGAAACTGAGCAGTTCTAAGCAATAACTTTCCAACGACACCTTAACTACCTTTTTCTACAACTTGCGGTTTCTGATATTTAATTTTTGGGTACGTACGGAAGGAGTTCGTTGTATAAGTTTCATTTTTGTTAGCTATGCTAAGAAGATATCTAAAACGTAAGGAAATGCCAAATACACTCCCTAGGTACAGGCTACATATTATGGTATTGTGATAATATGTAGCCAATTTCCTCAATAATGCTAAGAGGCTCCAGAAACAGATTTCTCAGTTATCAAAACGTATTTCCCTAGAGCACCGTGAATAGCTGTTGATTGCCTTTTCGGGGTTGCAAGACGTCTGCGGCAAAACGTAGCATGCATATAATATACAAATCATCTCATTACAACTGAAAATAGCCCGAATCAAAGTTTTTGTACTGATTTTTTACATCAAAAGGTCTAGAGTCAGGGAAGAAAAATGTGTATAGGGTCCTTTACGATAAGCTTCAGGTTATTACGAGTAAGACTGGAACTAACAAAATATCTTTAATAACCATTAGTTGTCTCGGAAGCTCGAATCGGATCTCTTAAACGAATCTCCACGAAAAACGTGACTATACTGTATCATTTTTGTGGCAAAGAAAGTCATATTAGTTAATAAGCTCCTCCAAAGCAACGTATTCATACAACCATGAGCGTATAATTAAAATTGTTTAAGAATTGCCTAACTGCCGATATTTAACACAAACTATTTCCTAATTTAGGCTAGTATTGTCAATAAAAGTATTTCGCTCAGAGAGAAAGGGGGGGGGGGGGAATTCAGACAAG
Organism: Lepisma saccharinum; assembly: GCA_022664845.1. Taxonomy (NCBI): domain Eukaryota; kingdom Metazoa; phylum Arthropoda; class Insecta; order Zygentoma; family Lepismatidae; genus Lepisma; species Lepisma saccharinum. The sequence goes on from JAGDQP010004785.1 coordinate 68,259, forward strand.
AGTACCCCAACAGCGGCAACTAACCCCGAAACAAAAATCGGTTGTCAAGCAGCTTTGGTGTAGCCCAATTCGCTACTTCTTACCCAATTTTGTAATCCCGTCGGCCATTATGTTTCAAAATAAGTGACATATCATTGTTTAACGCTGTTCTCTCCGTTTTGTCGCCAAGTTTGTAACAGTATGGTTGCTTTTTGGCAGCTTTCTTAGGCGTCAACGGTCTTCACTGGATTCTCTGCAAATAAACAAAACACTCCACAACTCAGAATAATGATTTGCGTCTTTCCTTCCCCATTTTCTTGCTTTGTGTTTGAATCTTTGTTTTATGAGATTTAAGCATTTCCCAGTATGACTCCGCTGATGTATATTTATTTGTAGAAATTACTCAACTCGAAATTGAAGATGAGAATTGTAGAAGATTCATTTCCTGTTTGGGTGATGGGTTGTAACCAGAAAGGCAAAAGCGTGTAGCAATCCGTTCTAGTGGTGTTAAATCAGCCTGACACTACAGGAAGCGCTTGCTAGATTGCGTCACAGGATCTTCTTTGAAGAGTTTAAAAAGTCGTAATGTGAGGTCAATGGTGGTGACTAGTTTAATTCCTCGTCTTCGGGTTCAATTACCAAAACTGTAGAGATATGAGTATTCTACGTATACTGTTAACTTTTTTTTAGACACTCTCCTAAAAAGTCGGAAAATTGGTTGCATGGAATGCTGCTGACAACACAATAAAGAAAAACCGATTTCTTAAAACTGAGAAAGAAGTTCTTATCTGTGCACCGAGAAATAATTTTCTTAGAAATAACAAATCTCTCATATACAGCCACTATATAAATTCTTCAATTAGCGCGCCCCATGCTTTTGTTTTTATTCATGCATAATCAAAATTATTTTTTTTACTTTTTAGTACGAATTGTTTAAGAAAAGTCTGATCTTAAAAGGTGTTTTTTATATATTTTTTAAAGTTATTTCGGTGTTCGGATACTTTTTCCCAAGCTGATGGTTACCCAAATCCTGAAGTGTTCTGCAACCAGTCAAAACACAACATCATTGCAGTATATATTTTAGGATAAAGAACTCCATATTAAAAAAAATATATTAAAATATGTTTTTAAAATATGTAAATAAATAAAAAAAATGTATGAAACATGTAAAAATGGAATACGGTATTGTCACCCGACTTACGTCGCTGTGCAAATTTTCATCATTGTATGACGTCGGGAAATGAGTTAAATTAACGTTGCAAAATTTGAGGGCGCCGCGAACCATTGTGACGTAAAGAAAATAATGCAAGAAAGGGTTATTGCCATCGGCCATGCCAAAGGACATGGCACAAGCGAAGTTTTCAAATTTGCAGAGTTTCAAAACGTACTATGTAATAGGTCTACCAGTGTTGGAGGACATCGTAGTTAACCGGTAATCGTTGCCTATATTTTGGTCAAAAGAAGGTACTGGCGATTGTGGATTGCTGGCGTGTCTTACGATTGTGGCTATAGACGTCTTCTCGACGTGGCTAGAATTGATGCTGAAAGTTAATGCAAGGCCGCTTCCAAACCACTTGAGAAAGAACACTCCAACAACTGTATCTATCATCTGATGTCAAGGAAGTCTCCGATGCTATTAGAAATTTCAGCCAAAGGTGTTTAATTTTCTTTCCGGTGAGCTTATAGCCTTTTAGACATGCGTAGTGTCATCATGTAACCATAAGGAATTCTAAACTATGTGTTTAATAGTTCAGAAAAGATGTTAACATCCCAGGATTATGTTTATATGAGAAGAAGGCATTTTCTGTTTACAGTTTCGAAAGTAAAGAAAATATGTGAATATAGTGTGAAATCGTTTCCTTTATTCAACAATCTCCCTTTCCAAGAACATTTCACATTGCAGAAAGTATATTTAATCGTGAAATTTCATTTTCTTACAGTGATTGAATATAGCTTTGATTATCATCACATATTTATTGTAACCTGGACTTCTATGTGAAATTGTTTACGAAAATGTGGGGGAAATGTTATTGCAACAAAAACACCGATGTATCAGTTTCCTGAAAGGCAACGTATTGCAACACTCAAAGTTGTTCGATGGCACATGTCAATCTCATTATCCCCCACCACTCCGTTCCTGTAGTGTATACTTACTTCCTTCACTGAAAATGACCTTGAGAGTAGAAAGAAGGGTCGCGCGAAGAAGCATGGTAGGAGAATCGATTCCAAAGCAAAAGTACTTTGTCGCAAAAGAGCTTGTAATAACTAGCGTTCTTTTTGGTCTGACGAAACATTTTTTTTTTTTCTGTACTCGTTACCTTAATTTGTTTATGTTACATAGTCAACACAATCTTGAGAATTTCCGGTGCGTAGTAAATACTTTTGTTGCAAAAATAATCGAGGCTGCTCTGCTTATCCCGGGAAGTCTGGCAAGAGACAAACGAAGTCGTTTGCTATTGGACGACACCCAATAAGAATCACTGAACAATAATTACAACAATAACTTTCTAAGACCATATGAACTTTGTTAGATTTGTAAAATCTGCAGTGCGATACAGTCATTGTACAGATGTTCAACAGCGTGTTTTCCTGCCTTTTGTTTCATTTGACGATTTTGCGCATATCATGAAAATATTCGTACAAATGTTATTTTGTGAAATCTGCAAAAGGTTTGCTGACGCATTAGGTCATCGAATCGTCTAGGATATTAATTGTAGGTATTGTTTCGGCATTTGCCTGGTGGGATGAGGAAAACTTTAGAAGTATTTCAGCGGTACATTCCTATCTACTGCCAATTCCATGGTAATGGCCACTATACTTACTCATAAGAATAACGTCAGGATATTGTTGCAATTATGGAGACATTTGTATCCATATTTTCTTGCGCAGAGCGTTCTAAAGAGAAGTGTTAGTTTGCACAGTGTTGCGTCGTCTCTAATTAAGACAACATTTTTTTATGTTTAGTGAAAACTTATCAGATGATATAATTAAATGCTTATAGATCTGGAGAACATATGAGCGGACAAAGGAACAAGACGTGGCAAAAAAAGAAGCATCTTGTTCTGTCCATCCTGCCATCTTCCGGAAGAAAATGGAGTATTACATTTTCACTATGAAATTTTAATACCCAGTTTGGCCATAACAATCTTAAAATTTGAATTTTGTTCTTATTTCCACATTATTGAAAAAATAAGGTCTCTTCTTCGCTTTCCGTATCGTTATGCTTATGCTTATGCTTTCCATTTCCTCATACATACACACACGCAACGTTACATCGTCACTAACACCGGTGTATTCTTGATAGCGGCTGGTCCTTCATGAGAAACTTAGTTTTTTCTATTCGCCCTGAAAATTTTTTTTTCCGTTTTGTTTTGGCAGACGATTTTCTTCTCTAATGATGTCAAAGTTCTATCCATCATCTTCTTCTTCTTCTTCATTCTCCGTCAACCGTATGTTCAATTGCATATCTCATTACTCTCAATATTCTACGTGAATCAAGTCCTAATTTTAAAATAGTAAAATACTTTAGATAGATAGAGACAGACAGAGAGGTAGTGTAAATGGCCATGTAAATAAGCCCTGACGAATCTAGTAGCAACACTATTGAAATAGCAGGCATTAGTAGATAAAAATACACAACAAAATAGTCCCTATGTTTTGTATTAAAATTTAAAAAAAAAATATGGTAACAAACGCTCCAAACAATATTTAATAATTCATCTTTTTCTCAAATATTTGCTCATCGGACACAGAATAACTAATTAATTTTCCTAAATGTCTTTGAAGTTAATTTTATTATCGGCTTTGTTTTCATTCTCAAAGATTAATATAATAAATTCACCATGCTTGGTCCAGTGGCTAGTATCGCGGACTTTATATCGTCAAAAGGGATGTTGGTTCGAGCTTTCCTACTGGTAATCCTGATTGAGATTTTTTAAAGTTTTCCTCAGTTTCACCAGACTACCTTGTCTTGAGGAATGCTTACCAAGAGATATCATCCCTCAGAGTTCTCTAAGCTTAGACAATAACTGCCAATTCTGTCCATTAATCTTATTTAAAAGATAAAAAATGAAATAATAAATAATAACATGAACAAAGTAAATTTCAGTTGGGGGGAAAATCATCTACATTCAAGACTGGACTAAACCAGTGTATTCTTTTTCTCTATGTTGGTGTTGAGCACGCAATGTCAGTGAATTCGATGCAGTATACAAAGTGGATTTTAGAATTTGCTGCTGATCATGTATATATTGTAGTAGTCTCACGGGATCCATTTTCTTTCCCTCTTCGGCTGCATACGAAATGCGATTAACTTCTGGAGAGTTTGCTGAATCAGCAATGGAAGCAGCATCTTTTTCAAGAGCGGGGGATAACAGCACGAAAATTCGGTAGACTCTACCTAAAAATATATGACAATAATACAAGTATATCGAATAACATCAATCTATCTGTGTTAACCTGTGGTCTTTGTTCATATGCAAGCACTATTTGACATATATTTTTATAACTGTAACTGTATGCGACCTATTGCTATGTATACAAGCACAAAAACTAGATATTGTGGAATAATTTACCATTTGTTGCAATATATTAGTGCTTCTTTAAGTGTAGTCACAGATATACATCAACTACAATAATCCTTTATTAAATTTTCCTCATTTTCCTGAGTATTTCCGTACTGTTAGTTTCTGTTTTGTTTATTAGTACATAACTTTCTGTGCTTTGTAGATTACAAAATGGTCGTTACCATTATCTTACTAGCGTACTCTATTAATAATAATGTACATTATCTTTTTTTTCTTTTAATTCTCTTAGCGTCAGTAAATATTTTATTGAAGAAAAGGCAATATTCTTCTCGAAGGAAATTTACATTTCAAAGAAAAAAAATTGTAATCGAGATATATAAAAGAAATAATGCAAAAAAGAAGGTCTGATTTTTTTTTTTACTAATTTACCTGGATTGTAGAGGCAGCAGCGATGTCTCTTGATAAGCACTTCTCCTGGGATACGGATACCTTTGTAAATAGATCCTAATATTCCGTTTCGCAAAATTTTCTCAGTTGGCGATTAACGATATGTAGATCGAGTGTCGACAAGATGGTAATTTCAATTTAATTTATTGATTTAAATTGTGCGTCAATTTATCTAATTTTCAGCCAGTAACTAGCAGCGATATAGGCAACATGGGAGGGAGTGAATTAGGAAGCCACGCTTTTATCCGTAGGTTCCCAACCTTTTCCGGCTGACATCCCTTTCTGTACACCCTAGTAAACTCATTCTCATATCTTAGCTTTGCTGCAAGTTTCAGAATTACTAGCATTTTGAATTTTCTTCGGAAATGACCCCCTCTCCACCAAAAAAATTAAAATAAGCTGCGCCATTTTATAAGTCTTTCACTGAACCTCTGATTAAAATCTATTGTGAGTAAATGTACTAAAAGTGTTCAAATTATGATTGATGAATATGTGAAGCATGCATCACTGATCCCAAGTCACTACTGTCACCATTACAGTACGCGGATAATAATAATAATAATGCACTTTCCGACTGTTTTTAGACTAATTATAATACCTCTGAACCTGTTTTTTAGTTTTGAAGGACCACATCCCTCGAAGATGTGTGCATATATTGAAGAGAAACTGTTCTGGAACAATATTATTAACGACACTATTTCAATATTCTTTTGCTGGTACACGGAGAAAACTACAAACAAGATAAACCTTTAGGATGTGTGACTTGACTGCAGAAATCTAGCTTAATACATTATTCGGCCAACTCTAACCCGTGGCGACAGCGAATGTGTCGCATCTCGTCTAAAATTTTACAAAATTGCAGTCTTCAGTGGGAAAGAACATTAGAGAAAGTCCTGCATTATTATGATTTTAGATTGCCAACTTCTCCTCAGTTGTTGTTGTTGTTTTTCTTTAAAGATTTTCTTTGGTTGGATCTTAAGAAAAAGGAACGTCCCCCCCACACAAAAATCTCTATGAGAAATCATATGACTAATGTCAAAGCTGTTAGTTGTTCCGAGGCCAAGTACGTGTTACAGCTCTTTTTGCCCATTTACTCAGCAAAAGGAATCTTCGTTTGTATCTAGAATACAAAACAAAAGTGTAATCTTCAACTGACAACCAACTATTCCTTTGTTATGCCTTTTTTTTCCTTTCGTGCTCACTTCGGAGCAAACAGAGAGAACAAAAGAAACTAAAAAAGACAAGCTGCCATGTCTTGTACTTCGTAATCCAACATTGCGGTAGTCGCCAACTCACTACATCCAAGCATTTTTATTGTTGGCTATATATTTGCCAACATTTTTCGTATCAGTCTTCCGGAAACGTACGAAGCGGCTGTTGCTCTAAAGGCGAAAGAGATAGAGAAAAAAAAACGAAATTTCTTCTCGGTCCTCTCAAACAGCCTTGGGTCTAGCAAATTTATACGAGGCATTGCCTCTTTCTCTTTGGTCTTCTTACTATAGCTGGTATAGATATAAAACCATGTTTTATGTTGTGCTACGCGTATTTGCTTTTATATTCAATGAGGAGATATAGCTTTTTCTTTCTTCTTTTTTCGTTTTACTTTCCTTCAGCAGCACTTCCTTTTTTATTTCCTCTAGCCTGGAATTCACTTCAATATATGTTGTGAAGCCGGATTAGGGAAGTAGATCTATTCCATCTCTGGTGCCAGAAATTCCGCGTTCGATCTTCAAAAATTCATAATGCTGAAAGTCCACAGGGAACTGACCCATCACACGTTAGTCTAGAGTGTTTTTTTCTTCCTTTCTTTTTTCCCTTGTTCTAAATATTTTACTTCCTTTTTAATTATTATTCATGTGTTATTCTGTGTAGCGACTGGTGGGCATCATATGCTCTACTTTCCTCATGGAGTTTTCAAACTAATATAGTTAAAAAGTTTGTCTTTCAACCAACTAGAAACACGAACGGAGAGTTAGAAATATTTATTTTCCTTCTCAGTACCTTTACGTGTGTGAAGTGAGCACGTTGATCGTTCTGAAGTAACAACTAAAAACTTTTAAACACAGGAGATACTCTGCCGAATATTCTTTCACTAGGGATTAGAGATATTTGGAATTTGACCTAACATTTTCCACTGTTATTGATCTGGATTTCTTTATTATGTACTATATACAAACTTGAGACGCATTAAATGTCACAGAGTTGTTCAGTATCTAGAAATTTATTATAGAAAGGCTTTGGAGAGACTATCTTAGGAATTTATAAGGGGGTACGACCCCCTGAAATACGCTCCGATTCTTAGAATTCCATTTTTACCCGAGTACAGAAATATCAAAGAGAAACAACGTATATTGATGAATGTCAATGAAAATCAACACACACGTAATGCCGAGAAGGTGGTAGGAAGTGAAAACGGGTTAGTAGTCAGGTTCGACTGTTTTTCTAATGTCAGGCATTGAAAGACTTGCTTTTCTTCACTTTAACAAGACCTCCCCACTTAATTGAATCTAATGGGATATATTTCGAATAAGTTGTAAGTTTAAAAATAAATTCTACTTGCACATTATTTGAAACGTGAGCAATGGACGTGTAGGTCCAGACATTTCTCTTATAATGTACTTTAAAAAAATGTTAAGGGGACATACATTCAGTGAAGTGACAAACAGTCGATATGAATGTCGATGAATGGAATTTCTTTTTCATTAATATGTAGTAGACACTCCTTCGTTTTGTCTCTTGTTTTTTTTTCTTTTCCAAATGACGTTTGTCCTTCACAGGACATGTGTCATTTGTTATTATTGTTATTATTAACTTTTGTTAGCGACTTCAGTGGGAGGAAATATTATGAAATTCCTATCTTTTATTTTCTCTGTCTCTATCTTGAGAAAAGGCTTGAGGTTCAAGACTAATCAATTAAAATTGATCGACAAAAGAGAAGAGGTTCATTTTGCGTGTTTCAAGCCTCCAGAGTTTGTTAGATGGCGACTCTGTAAGTTTTCGTGACCCAAGGTCGATGATTCACACAAAAACCAAACGAAGAAATAATTCGTTAGAGAGCGGAAAGCACTAAAAAAAAAAATATCCATCCATTTTCTTGATCAATCACTCCGCCAGTCAATAGGATATTGGAAAGGAATTTAGGAAAGCTACTTTGTATAACAACACGATAATTTCTTTGCCCTCGTTTTCAAACGCTAATGCATTGAACGACGTGTAATGTTCCTGTACCACGCTAAACTGTTATTTTTCTCGTCTGTACCTATCGTTTCTCTCTTCTTTGTGGTAGTGAGAAGTACTTTTTTTCTGTTTGAGTTCTCTAGTGTACGTGAAACGTAAAATTATTAAAGTAAAACTCCGCACTGCAGATACATTTATTTGGTAATAAAAAAAAATGTTACATGACTATATTCAAGTTACTGTTATAAAAATACCGTACCTAAACTATTAAAAAATTTCCCAGACAGAGGATAGTGGTTCATGATTCTCGTCTCGGGCGTATAAGTTTTAACTATTATTCTCTGAAGTAAAAGTATATAATTGAATTTCATGGCGTTGGTTCAACTTTCCAAAACAATAAAAAAAATATTGGTTCATGTTTGTAATTGAAAGTATAGGCGTGGACGCTGAATACGTTAGATCAGAGCTGAACGGGTCACTGGGTTAACTTTTGGACCGGGTTACTGGGTCTATTCATGGAACCTGGTCTGATCCGCTGACCCGATTTCGACCAAGCGACCCGTAGAACAAACAGAATTTGTAATTCTGTCCTTATTATTGTATTTCAAGTTTTTCTTTCATGGGTGACCAGGACAGGGAGTGTTAGGCCTAGAACACGAAAAATATGACCCCGAAAGTATCCAAACCATAGTCTCATATCCACCGAGAAGAACAAAAGTATTCCCTGAGGTGAGGAAGTAGTCATAACTTCGAATAGCAATTCAGAAGAAAAAATAATTTTATCGTAATGCCTTTAGGCTACCTTGGCTCAGGCCGAATATTCAGAAAGAATTTTGTTTGAATTTATTTTTGACGTTTAGGCATTATGGCTTAGTACGGGATAAGATGAGGTAGAGGATGTTGAAAGCTAGTCGACCAGGCCATAGTTTGTAGATACCATCCCGACATTTACTTGCTGTGAAAGAGTCTTGTGTTTGAAGTCTTAAATATTGTACAATTATTTTTTTTTAAAACTGTTCAAATTAAGTTCCCGTATCTAATATTTATGTTTGTGATTCATCGGGTCAAGATTGATTTGCCGGGTAAATTGGGTCAAGAGTCGATCATCGAGTCTGGTCATTTGGGTCAGGAGTCAGTCGGGTCAAAAACGGGTGAATCAGGTCAGCCGAGTCAAGTTTCTAACCAGGTCACGATGTATCCGGGTCAGGCTGTGTCACTGGATCACCAAAAGAGACCTGATATCAGCTCTGCCTTATATATTAGTTCATTTTCTTTTCATCATTTAATTTATTTAATTCGAAATTATTTTTATTTATTATATGCATTTATTAACCCATATAATTTATAAAAATAATAACTACTGTATTTGTCCTGCTTCACTATAACAAAAATGGTGTTCTGCCTTCAAATAAGTTGAAATGTTTTAAAAGGCAAAATAGTACCTTGAATACTTTAAATTTTCAATAACTTAAAAACACATTGATCCACAGTGCAACAGCCATTTTGCATCTTTACTAACAGTAAGTTCGCTATGCTGATTTCAAATATGTAATCAGTTTTTCGTTTACACGTACCAGTTTAGAGATACAGTACGCTTACACGTATCAGTGGACGTCACATCCGGTAAAGTGATTTTTTTGTCATTCCAAGTAGGCAGCACTCCAGACTTCTTTAGTTTCTTGTTCACCTCAGACGTGTAAAGTTGTGTCAGTCTGTGTACTTTTTTCTGTGTACAAAAATTAGTATCACGTCTACAACAAGATCTCCTGGTAGTGTGAATCACCCTGATATGTTTTGTTATATCTGTGGTCACTCCCAAGTCCCAACGATGAAACTTAACAGACACTGTGAAGAAAGTGTACACATTGTATTTTGGTTGTCCAGTTAGTGACCAAGATTAGCCGTTTGCGCCAAACAGATAAGTTAGTGTGCAGTTACACTCACAGAGAGGTTGAACGCGTAAAACAGTCAATGAAACTAGCTCCTCCTGTATATTAGGCTAGCTCCTCTTAAGGATCATTTGACGGATTGTTATTTTTGCATTTCAAAGGTTCAATAATATTCCTCTAAAAATAAGCAAATCTTAACATATGCTAATGTGTCTTTTAAGTGGAAACAGTAAGACATAGAGATAACTTTCCCATAACCCATCATCAAGTTCAGTCAACAAGTATTTTTTCTTAGGGAGAACAACTTATCGGATTCTTCAGAATAATATATCCGTGAAAGTGACTCGTACCCTCACCTCATCAGCCAGAATGAACTTTCAGTGTGTGACCTTCATTTACCTAAAGGAAAAGTCGAACTTCTTGCTTATAGGTTGCAACAATGGAACCTTCGGCACCTGATACAAAATTATCGGTTTATAGTGATCGTAATGAAGACCGGCAACCATTCTTCGAAGACCTGCAACGACAAAGCTCTTACTTGGAATGTTTGTTGTCATCTGAGCTGTAACACTAATTGTTGGTATCTAAAGATGTAGTGGAGGCAACTTCCGATTTTTTCTGTACATCAAGCCTCTGTAGATACAGATACAATTGATGTTAAAGAGTGAACCCAAAGGTCCCGGGTTCGATCCCCGGTACAGTCACATACTTTTCACTCTTAATACTAATTAATGTCTTTCAAGGAGGATATACAAAATACTGCTGTTTTATGAGGTCTCAGAGACAGTCGTGGCTCAGTTAGCCACTCAATAAACAGTGAATGAAATGAAAGAATTATAGCGTTAGCGAAAATAGTGTTGCCAAGCAACCTTAGTACCACCCGTAAAAAAAAAATCCTCCACTTCACATCCAACTTGGTATGATGAGATTTGTTGTTAAAGCTTTTGACAAGAGTGACAGCACTTTTCTGTATGTAATAAAAAACTTTCCGAAACTGAGTGAGGCTAAAATAAGAGAAGGGGCTTTATAGAACCAAAAATAAGAAGTGTCCTCAATGACAAGGAATTACAAGCAGCGATGAACGTACTTGAATTAGTAGCATGAAAATCCTTTGCAGTTGTGTGTGCTGTCTTCCTGGGAAATAGAAGACAATCAAAGTTATGCGCAACTGGTAAATCTATATGTTATTGAATATGCATGTCCTTCATTCACATCTCGATATATTTCATATAATCTGGGCAACTTAAAAGTGATGTGCAGGGGTGGAGGGGCCATTATAATCAGGGCATAAGTAAAATTTAATGACGATACCAGGGTAGTTGGAACATCACTGTTGGCAGATTACTGTTGGTTTCTCTGTATGGAGACGCAGAGTTCCTCATAGAAAAGGAAATCCAGAGGAGCTCACTTCTAAAAGTAGCATGTAATTTTTCTTTATTTCCCATACATAATACTGTTTATATTTTGTCTCTATGATAGGAATTATCCTTCTTGTTGATTAACGTGATTTCTTCACATTAATTATTCAAATTAGAAAAAAATCAGATATATGTAGTCATATTGGAATTCATGCTTTATATAGTAGTGACTTTTGGATCACGCTGTATATCTAAATACGGTGATGCTAGGCGATTTTGCAGGTCATTCTTTAAATCAGCTCCCGAGAATTAGTAAAGGACTCCATATTTTGTTTCTGATGCAGGGAAAAGGTTAAAATTTGTTGCACAGTGTTCTCCGCAAATCTCTTCCCAGAGAAATCTTAGATTTACTAGAATTGTGAAATAAAACATGGAAGAATATTAATCAATCCGCATGCGTTTGGAAAAGTAATGTGTAGTACTTGGGAAGAAAAGTTGACCTACTAATACTTGCATTTTGGTAAGAGAATTTCTGATCCGATATGAGGTGATGACTCATTTGTATTGAGCAGGAATTGTTGGCAAGTATTTAAACCTAGCATTAACGAAACCTACACAGGATTCAGAGATACGCACTCACACATTCTGCCCCGTGATTTAGTGGCTAAAGTATTTCTTCGTGCGTGATTGCGAGTTCAGTTCCGGCGGGTTCCATGGAAGGTACGAAATAACATCGTTTATTACAAATGAAAAGTCTGCATTCATGTTGATTGTTTGCAACTGCGACCATTTGTATAGGGCGTGTCGTACTGGCCACAATAATTTACACCTTAATCATGACAAATGTTCAGATATTTAGGTAAGAATATTTTGAAAGAAAGGAAACAGTCAGAGGCTGAAATATAATCTCTCTTCTTTTTGTTTCTATAAAGGTTGTTTGTCAAATATTTAATAGATTGACCCTGTGATATGATTAATGAGAGATTGGTTGCCCTATTTCGTGTTTGTGTTATTTTTTTTAAAATAGAACATGAAAATGATAGAATAATCTTTAAAATGGGATGGTTTCGTGTTTGAGTTATTATTATTATTATTTTTTAAGGAAACAGGTTCCAGCCTTTTCTTACGTTCGTTCGTTCTGACCCTGTCAGCGCTTGATTCTAAAAGACTACTGCACGTAAACTTTTGCGTGAAAGGAAAAGGTACCAAAAAAAAAAAAAAAAAAACAAGAGAAAAATGTGTTTTCGTAGAGATGTTGAAATTTTCTGTTTTCTTCAATGTTCTTTTTTATTTATTATTTCGTGTTTTCTGTAAAAAAAAATAATAATAATACCTATTTCTAATTTTATGTTACATGTAGTAACTTTTCCAAATTATCTTAACTTTATGTTCTAGCGGTGTAAGTAATGTATACAAGAAGTGTTTTTAAAATTTATCATCTCTTTGTGAAAAATTAATTTTGAACTTATTTTGTGGTTAATTCTTTCTAGCATTACTTTTTATACATTTCTTTCTCGTATAAATTCTGTTGAAAATACGTTCTGATAAATTTCGGCTCATTCGTATTTTGTATTCAATATACAGGGTGTTTAAGAAAATACACTGACAAAAACTTTGGGAGGTGATTCCTCACATCAAAACAAGAAGAAAGTTTCTTCTGACAAATTTTTGAAATGTACATAGTTTCGGAATTACAGGCGCTTAAAGTTACGGCGGTATTATCACAAATGACGTCATTGAGGAGCAAATAAGCAAAAGCACACAAGTCCATTTTTAGATTTAGAAAAAGTTTTGTTCGTTTCAAGATCTCAATGAGGAGCTGCATCGTATAGTATAAAGTAATTTTCTGGTAGAAGTACGTATCTCTTCGTAATATGTATTTCCTTAACAAAATCACTTTGCATGGTTCACTCTTCATTAAAGTCTTAATAAAAACAAAACTCTTTTAAATCTAAAAATGGACTTGCGAGTTTTTGCTTGTTTGCTCCTCGTCATCGACAAGTAATGGCATAAACGGGGTCAGCCTAGCAAATCACATTCGAAGTAATATCCAATACATCTGTTTTAGTTACGTTTATGATTGGTGCTTAAGTAGATGCATTGGGTACTAGTTTGAGTGTGAATTGCTAAACCGGAACCACTTACGTCCTTATCTGTTGAGCTATGACGCCATGTGATGATGTCACAGTACCTTTGAGCTCCGAAACTACGCATATTTCGAAATTTTGTTAGAGAAACTTTCTTCTTATTTTCGAGTGAGGAATCACTCTCCTGAATTTTGTCGGTGTAGTTCATAAACACCCTGTATAAGGAGAAAAGTTACATTTTTTTAACACGTTTTTATTAACTCGCTTTCTTGTTTGTTTGTTCGGTACAAATTATGCAATCGATTTTAAACTAACTTCCCAATGACCTAGAGACTTGAAACTTTAAACATAGCTCAGAACTGGATGACAATGGATATTCAGTCATTATATATACGATAAAATAACCAAGTTAACTGTAATTAATTAATTTAAATAATTCGAAATTATCCTTAAATGCATGCAACTCCGCAACTATTTTATGACATTTGGGTTGCCTATGTCGCAGGTAGTTTAATATTCATCAACATGCACGGCAGTGCATGAGCCAAGTTCTTCACGTCAGAAAACGTCAGCACTGCCAGAAGCATGTTATACAGGAACAAGAGTTTATGGCAAAATCGACGATTTGGGGGCCCCGTAAAAAAAAAAGATGTTAAAGATAGGAATATGAGCTTTTGCCGTTAAGGAGATATGGTAAATGTGTGCAGATGTACAAAATTTCATATTCGTATCTTAAACTATGTTCTAGATGTGGACCCCTGAAATTGCACATTTTAGGCTAACTGACTCACTCACTCACTCACTCACTCACTCACTGACTGAGTGACTGACTGACTCACTCATCATATTGTTTAGGGTGTTTGGAGTAAGCTAGAAACATGAAATTTGGTATGAAGGTAGAGGATGATAAGTAGATAAAGGAAAAATTC